>CBVK0101456546.1:0-11966 GCA_900067695.1 Picea abies | reverse complement strand
TGGCTTGGCTGTGACCTTAAAAATAGATTATTATTATTATTATAATAAAATTCCATTTTTGTGCCTAGACTCAATATGGGAATGTTCTGAACTGTTTGACAAAAGTTGTGTATCAAATAAGCACTCAAACCACCAGCAGTAAACACTAAAACCAATCAGCGTTGACACAATAGATCAGCTGTGAACTGTTTGACCAAAGTATTGAACCGAATCAGCAATAAAACATTCCAGCAGTACACATAAAATCAGATCAGCAGTTGGAGGAGATTCTACAGTGGTAACAGAGCATGCTGTCAAACTGTTTGACAAAATTCCTGAGCCGAATAAACACTGAATACATCAGCAGTGAGCATCAAATATATCAGCAGTAACGAGAGGGGATTTTACACCATTCTTTGGCATTAATAGCTATCACTTCATCTTTTAGTTGAACACATTTAGTGAGGGTTGTTAGTAGTTACACTTTGGAAACCAAGTCTTATGAGTTGGTTGAGGGTTTCATGGCACACCTTTCTATGATAGTTGATGAAGCATTTTGCATGATATTTTACTTGGTCCATGTAGTGTCCACATATGGAAGCTACATTGCACACCTTTCTATGCTAGTGATGGGACGAGCCACTTGAGGATACTTCGTGGAAGCTACATTGCACACCTTTCTATGCTAGTGATGGGACGAACCACTTGAGGATACTTCGTCAAACCCTAGATGGTGAAGGCATCCATTCTTGAAGGAGTTATTACACACTTGTTCATGCTTGATGATGGGACGTCTCACTTATGGGAGAGCCACACGTGCAACCTTTGAAGAGGTTTTACTTGGTCAAAAGCCTATTTGATGGGATGTCAACATTGGAGAAGATCTCAGAGGTTTCAAACCTTAGATCGAGGAGGTTACAGATGCTATTTTGAGGTGGTTGTTACACACTTATTGAATATTATTAGTGAAGCGACCTCTCTTGGAGAAGATTGAGTACACATTGGAGCTTGTTGACATGGTCAACCACTTTGGAGAAGACAAATGACATAACCACTCTGATTATTTTATTATTGTTTGACTTGTCTCATGGAGTTGGTTATGAGACTATTATTATATTATTTTCCTTGGAAAAATTAGTGAATCTAGGAAAACAAATCATTTTTTATTGTAAGGAGATGGAGCTCAACTCTCGAGACATGATCTCCTAGTTATCCCTAAAAAGTGGGGATAACAAGTAGCACTGGAAGATGTCATGAGGGGCACTGCTTCCACCCACCGGTTGAAGTAATCAGTGGCTAGTAGTAGCCATGTATATCCTGCACTGGAACTTTGTGAAAAATGCCCAATAAAATCAAGACCCCATTGCTGGAAAGGGGCCTCCACAATGACCGGATCTAGAGGAAAAGCAGGAAGCTTCTGCTTTCCCTCAAATCTCTGGCATGCCTCACATGCTCAAACAAAAGAGTGTGTATCTTTGAAAAGTGTTGGCCAATAGTAGCTTGCGCACATAATCTTGTGTGTGGTGGTTCTAGCAGAAAAATGCTCACCACACACTCTAGAGTGAAGCTCTTTTAAGTGCTCCTTCGACTCATCCAAGTCCACACATCACAAAATCACTCCTTTAGGATTCCTCCATCCTAATCGTCCCCACCACAAACAATACTTAGCAGCACGAAGATGCAAAGATCGCCTCTGTGTCTTGGTAAAGTCAGGGGGATATGACAAATTTTCCAAATACAAAATGATATCCTGATAGCAATCTGATCTCTTGAATGGATCGGTTAAAAGATTTACTTGAGCACTTACTTGTCGATCCTTGATAGCCTCCAAGTTCTTCTCTTCCATCAACCTTGCTAAACCTTGGCCTCTTACCAACTTGGTAGGCCTCACTCCATCAACCTTGCTAAACCTTGGCCTCTTACCAACTTGGTAGGCCTCACTTCTAAGTCATACACTTGGATCTTAGTGATCCATGTCACCCTGGTTCCATTACAATCCTTTTGAACCAAAATGTCCTTGACCATGGGGTGAGGGACATAAGCAATGATGGTCGAGTTCCAAAAGTAAGGCCTAAAGTGGGCCAATCCCTTTATGAGGGCATAGGATTGCTTCTCCTTCGGTTTGTAGTTCAATTCTACTCCTTGCAAGACCTTACTCATGAAGGCTATGGGTTGCTCCAATCTATCGTCGTTTTTCCGCAATAACACAACAACCATAGTTGAATCAGAAGCAAAAGAGAAAACTTGAAAATCTTTAACATAATCAAGACTAATAAGAATAGGTGAGTGATACAAAACTTGTTTAATGTCATCGAAAGCCTTCTTGGCTTGGTCACTTCACTTGAGGTTATGGTCTTTCTTCAACATATCAGATATGGGCTTGGCTATCTCCGCAAAGATAGGTGCAAACCGTCTTAGAAAGTTAATCCTATCAAAGAATGATTGAATGCCCTTCTGACTAGATGGGAGTGGGATCTCCATAATACCTTTGACCATGAGGTAGGCTTCTAGGCTTTGATCATCTATGCATTGACCAACCCCACCATTAGACACTACCAGGATGATCACCTCCTTCTTCTTGGTTCTTACAGACAAAGGCGCCAAGAGGTAGGGAGAGAGAAATTCCACCTTATCTTCCTGATTCATGAGATTTCAGGGAGACCCTCAATCTCTGTGCTTGAGACCCTTGCACAGTGTTGGGTCCAGGCCGTTGATGGCTCTTTTGTTCGCAGTAGGCATCCCCATTCCCACTTGTTGCCTCCCAAACCTACACTTCTTGTGGTAAAGCGCTAAATCACAATTGAAATCTTAGAGGAACTCAAGAGGGTTGCCCACTGTCACCACAACATCCTTCTTCTCACTTTAGGCTGACACTCTTCTAGCACAAGCGGGGTTAGTTGTGTTTCATTATGACCTGGCATGTGATCTATATTATTATATTATTTGTCGACTCCTTCCTCCTTGCACACTTTTGGAAAGTTGTTAGACATTGGATAGGTGCTATGGAGGTAGTTGAGGAGGTGTCCTAGCTTTGGGGACCACTCTTTGGCATTAATGAGTCATCACTTCATCTTTTAGCTGAGCACATTTAATGAGGACCTTGTCTGATGAGTTGGTTTCTTGACACACCTTTCTATGATATTTGATGGAGCGTTTTTCATGATGAGTCCACATGTGTGATGTGGGAGATCCACGGAGTTTGTCCAAATATGGAGGAGGCTACATTACACACCTTGCTATGCTAGTGATGGGATGTACCACTAGAGGATACTTGGTCAAACCCTAGATGGTGAAGGCATCCACTCTTGGAGGAGTTATTACACACACGTTCATGCTTAATGATGGGATGTCTCACTTATGGAAGAGCTGCACATGACACCTTTGAAGAGGTTTTACTTTGTCAAAACCCTATTTGATGGGACGTCCACATTGGAAAAGATCTAGGAGGCTTCAAACCTTAGATGTAGGATGTTAAACATGCTATTTTGAGATGGTTGTTACAGACTTATTGAAGATTATTAGTGAAGCAACCTCTCTTGGAGAGGCTTGAGGACACATTGGATCTTGTTGAGATGGTCAACCACTTTGGAGAGGACAAATGGCATAACTATTCTCATTATTTTATTCTTTGTTTGACTTGTTTGATGGAGTTGGTTATGAGAGAGCATTATTGTATTGTTCTCCTTGGAAAAATTAGTGGATCTAGGAAAACAAATCATTTTTTATTGTAAGGAGATGGAGCTCAACTCTATTTAAAGAGTATCTCTCTCCATTTGTAGGGATGGTTGGATTTAGGGAGATCCCTTTTGGAGCTTAGTTGAAAATCTTGAAGGCAACGCAAGTAAAGGATTTCTGTTATGAGGTAAAATTGTTTTGGTTCAATATTGCTGAATATGAATGCTGAAATTTCTTGCATCAAATGTGTTCATGATGGGCTATAATCCAGGTAGCTTTGTTCCTTGTTAGAAAAAATTTAATTGTGGTTCATTCCCCCTTTATATTTGTGTCTATTGCTGGAAAATGTCATTATGTATCTTCTTTCTTAATTCGGATCAGCTGCAAATTATATGATCTTGTAGTAGACACACTCTCATACATGTTTGGACGTCTTTCTTCATCTGGATTCCTCTCAAGAAATTTCTGTTTTGGTGGACAGCTAGATAGGACTGCTGTAGGTTCTTTATTTGGCCTACATGCTTCCTAATCTCATAAGAAAACGGTCCTCATATGTTTAATCCTTTGATTCTACTTGCCCAATGGATTGGCACTAGGCTTGGTCCACCCATCACCTTATTCATAAAAAACCATAATACAATTTCAGTTTTGCTAAAGATAAACTCTTCATTTCACCTTGAGCTTCATTTGCATATCTTTGGCAATCCTGTTTTAGGGATATCCCCTTGTGCCGGAGGAGAGCTGGCCTAAAGTGAGAGAGGGTGCTACTGTGGTGACAATGGGTAGCCCTCTTAGTTTCTCCAAGGTCTCATTTGTGCTTTAGGGTGGGTGGTAACAGAGGTAACTGAAGACCTTTTAGAAATCAAGGATTCAAATAATGACAATGCCACAATGTGTTTAGGGCCCAAGCCCATAGTAATAACAAAACATAATGTACAAACCTTGCCGAGAGGAAAAATAGCATTCAGATGCTATGCATGTTGTATGTGGGTACATACAACAATTGTGTTTATTCAGTTCTAGGAGTCACTGTTTGTTCACATTGTGGACTAGCCGACCATGACAACAACTCCTATTCAAAGGAAATTCAAGAAGATAATTGTAAAATGATCTAGATAGTAAGAGAGCCACAACAAAGGGAAGCATAAATTGTGATCATAGAAAGATCAATTGGATACAACACTAAGGGACGGTGCAATGAAGGGGAACATGATACTGGGAAGGATATGCATTTTGTCCTCCAGAAGGAAATGTATGAGGAAGCTGTCCTAGCAATCGGTGATAGCAAGAGAAAGGAAGAAGAGAAATCCTGAAGAGAACAAAGCAGAAGTACAAGCTTAAGCCATGAAAAATTCCAGGAGCTAGTAGACCATCTGAAGAAGATGGGCCAAAATAAACAATGGCTGAAGAAAATAAAAGATTTTTTTGGATCTTCTGAATGCGGATGAAGATGATGAAAATGATCCTGAAGTGGTCCAGGTATGTAAAATAAGTTAATCTTTTAGCAAATAATCACAAATCTCTGCTTTAGTCATTGGAAGATCCTGGAGTGGAAATAAACCTAATATCCCAAGTGTTCTGGGAGGAATTGGGAAAATCACCCCTGAAATGTAGTAATATTACTATACAGGTAGCAAAACATCTAACCTGTACACTTCTAGGAAGGTTGACAACATTAAGAAATGCATATGAAATTAAGACATGGGCAACATTTTAAGTTTTACAGTTACCAAAAGAAGCCTTAAGACACTGTTTGGGAGACCTTGGATTTATGCGATGAGAGGCACTGCATTCTTCAATAAAGAAGCCTCACTCTTTAGAAAGGGCAGGAAAAAGATTATAGTCTCTCTGGACAAAAGTAAAAAAGTGGTAGAAACAGAGACAGATGCAGGCAGAGATGAACCATTGGAACCACACCCCGATATGGAACACCTATATATAATGAGAAGAGAACCAAACCCTGATGAATAGGGTGTGCTGCACCTGGAACTTTTACTGGGAGAGGAGTTTGATAAAGCACTGCAGGCACGGGCACATAATAATAACAAATTTTATCCAGGATATATCAAAAACATATTCAGGATCAGTGCAGAAACCGTGAACCAGAAATTTCACCCTATGAATCCTATTTCACTCATCATACTTATCTTGCCTGGCTGAATCTTGTGGGCTAAACTCAGTCCCAGTGACTTTATCACAATTTATAAATTTAAAATGGATTTATTTCTGGTTTTCAGTTGGCATAGTTCTTCCCAATGCCCATTCAGTCTCTGGGAACCTGCCATTATACTGTTCTGTGTTGAAAGCAGACATTTTTGCACCACTATCTAGACTCTATGGCCCCTCCAACTATGTAGTCTGGTCAGCATTCCAGGGATTCTACATCGACTTTGAAAACCATTCAACTAAGCTGAGTCAGTATAGACTTCCACCACTATGACTCCTTTATGATCCTAAGCTGAGTCAGTATAGACTTCCACCACTATGACTCCTTTATGATCGTATTATATTATGTTCTTTCACCTTAAATGTCAAAGGTTTCAGGCAGACCTCTAAAATCTCCTTTGATTGGACATGTACAGTCTGCTATTCTGTATAAAGACTTAAACTTCCTCTGCCTTTGGACAATCTCTAAACTGTTTTCAGTTCTTCTTTCTCCATACTGAGTGCTACATACAATCATAGTTGAACAAGAAATACTCAGTCAACAAAACTCCTTTGGTTGGAAGTTTGGAACTACTCATAGCTGGATATCACCAAACAAGATAATGCCACATAGGCGATTCCATGCAATAGAAAACACCTCATATAGGCTATTCAATACAACAAAATCCCCTCAGACAGGCAATTCCAAACAAAAAAGCCTCATTCAAGCAATTCCATGCAACATATAATCTTTTTATTTGGTTTCTTCTTTACTGTATAAGCACACATGAAATTTTTTTCTTCAAATTGAATAAAATGACTTTTACTGGGTGAACTGCCAACACCTATGATCTGAAACGCGTTTCCCACCCACTGGAACAAAGAAAAACTTTCGTAGAGGCCTGTTGCACCTCACATAACAATGCTTCCATAAACAGTAGTGTCACAACCCACAACATTGCAATAATATAATCTGGAACCCATGGCACTGCTTCAAATTTGTGCCACATAGGCGATTCCATGCAATAGAAAACACCTCATATAGGTTATTCGATACAACAGAAAACCCCTCATATAGGCACTTCCAAACAAAATTGCCTCGTACAAGCAATTCTATGTGACAGATAATCTTTTTTTTGGTTTCTTCTTTTCTGTAAAAGCACAAATGGAATTTGTTTCTTCAAATTGAATAAAATGACTTTTACTGGGTAAACTGCAGACACCTATGATCTGCAACGTGTTTCCCAGCCACTAGAATAAAGAAAAACTTTCATAGATGCCCATTGTATGTCACACAAACATTGCTTCCATAAATGGTAGTCTCACAACCCACATCATTGCAATAATATAATCTGGAACCTACAGTGATGCTTCAAATGTGCCACAAACCCATGATACTGCTCAAAATATGGATGCTGCTTAAAGAACAAATGCTGTTCAAAACACAAGCCTGCGAACAGTTTTGGATCTCTGAATTATGTAGAGATGTTTCACAAAACCTATGAACAGTGCTGCTACATTCTCAAACCGCTGTTGATATGTGAATGTCGCAATGAACAATCATTGCAAAATGTCTCCAAAATTTTAATAGGTTTATTCCACAGAATTCTCAAGATGGATACTCTAAATTGGGATGACCCATGCGTTGTCTATCTAGCAAAGGAACTCTTTGATGATACTGTCCACTCTTGGAATTCTTGGGATGCATCCAAAAGTAACATCCAGCTTGAACATTATAGTAACACATTACATTAGTATAATTGCATAGATGTGATATTATGTAACCTAAACATCTATCATGTAAAACTGAATGGTCATTAAACATTTGCAGGGTGTGGAAAGGAACATTTTTAAAGCAAACATTTTTTTCTCATAATGATTAGTGTTTAGAATGGGCTGCCACCATGTAAACAGCCCAGGTTCAAACCCCTGCGGGTGTAGAGCTCTTTTTTGTATGTGGGGGTGAAGGTGTTTGATCTCTCGGAGTTGGTTTCCCTCTGTCATCTGAAGGGCTTAACATATGTCAAACAAGCCAAATTGGTTTATGTGGACCTTAATAGGATACTTCATAGGGTGTAGAGCTCTTTTTTGTATGTGGGGGTGAAGGTGTTTGATCTCTCGGAGTTGGTTTCCCTCTGTCATCTGAAGGGCTTAACATATGTCAAACAAGCCAAATTGGTTTATGTGGACCTTAATAGGATACTTCATAATATGAAAGCTTTAGAAGCATCATAGACAATAATGGTAATGAACAAGAAAACACATGGACAAACTGATTGGTATGTCTTAGTGTGCTTTTACAGCAAAGTCTATTTGTGGAAAAGCTTCTTCTTCTGAGACTCCTCCAATGTCAACGGCAATTGCTGGCGCTAGTTCTTCAGAGAAAATGCTTGTTCCTGGTGTAAAGGGTGATAGTTCTTTGCCAATATCCGAGGATGCATTGGATCACTCTGATGATGAATTGCATGATTCTGAGGATGTGTCACATGACTCTGAAACCAATGCTGTGCCTATCCAGGTAATGTTGTATTGGATTTGTTCAATGGCTCTATCTTAGAGTGTTTTTCTTTCTTAGTAAGATATATGAATTTTTCATTCAAGATAGATTGCTGCCATAGTTAAATCAGAATTGTCATGGTTTTCTCCATGTCTATGCGATTCGTAGTTTTTTCATGCCAATAAGAATGGAGAAATATGTTTATCTGTCTTCTGATGGTTCCTGTAATGTGATATTGTCACTACTTGTCTTCTTTCAGGCAATCAAAGAACAAACTAATAAGCCAATGCAAAACAGAGTTGAGCCTGAAAATCGACCAAAAGTTGTGCCTCCACCTGGGAGTGGTCAAAAGATTTATGAAATAGATCCATTGTTGAATAACTATCGTGCACATATCGACTATCGGTAAGAATGGCACCATTTTTACTGATGATGTATTCTTTCAATTTTATTTTTGCAAAAGTGACAATTGTGCACATTAGTCAGGCCTCAAAAGTGATCAAAGTTCTACCCATCCAATTGGTAATGGCCAGCGTATCCATGAAATTGATCTTTGTTGAAAGGTCAATATCTTGATTATTTCAAATACTAACAACATTCTTTAGATTAAGGTGTTTTCTCAATGCCATCTTTCAATGGTAAATGTTGTGTAGGAGTTTTTTAACTCTTTACAAGCATACGTGCAAAGGGGCATGACATTTCCTACATTATTGCCCATGTTTATGCAGGTTAATAGTTGGTTTAATATTAGAAGTTTTCATTTCATATTCCACGTGACAAATTAAGCCATCTATCTGGAAGATTCTTTCAGTAGAAGTTAAATAGACACAAAGTGGTTCCTTTAGTTCATCTAAGTTGTATGTGAATGTTATGGATGCCAGTTAGAAATGACTGACCCTATCTAAATCATTGCTCATGCCAAGTTCACTTAATGTTCTCTATTTCGGGGTACTATGTGAAACAATAAATGGTTACATTCATTTTAAATATGTTGCTTCTTTTCTGGATAAAGATATATGGTTTCTGTCTCATTTGGTTCATGTGATGACAAATTTTTTCTGCAGCTTTATCAAGCAATTTGTCTGGTTGCAACTTTCTCTTGTGGTCAATTTCATCTCTTTAATGTGCTCATACGCTTATCTTAAAGGCTTAAAAGGTGTTTCATTCATGTCTGAACATTCTCACCAGGATATGCAGGCCTTTTTATTTGACTGTAACAAGTACATGCTAAAATATGAGACTAACTAAAGCACATACTTGATATTTAGAGTAAATAATGAGAATAATGAAATCCAATCTCTAGAGCATAATACTTTTTTTTCTGTATCATCCTAGACTAAGGTGCTTACTGTTTTCTGCCCTGCTTGACGATGAAATTGTCAGCAAATGCTGCTGTAACTGAGGGAACTACTGTTCAAAGTGGATTGGAAAATCTATTTCTCTTGCAAAGGGGAGTTGCCTTTCTTGCCCACCCGGTGAGACATAATGATTGGTTTCTATTAAGTTGTGCGAGTCATAGTGTCAAGAAGAGTATCTTCTGGAAGTGGAGGCTGAAAATCTGAGATGGTGTCCTGTGAATGTACACTATACTCTTCATCTTTGAGAAGTGGTGGCTTGTAGAGCTTGAGATTGCTTACATTTACCATGTATGTATGCCTAGTTGAGTTGTCAAGTCGAAGTGGAAGGCATTTTGTCCAATGCCCCTTTTGAATGAATTTGAGTTTAATGCTTGTGGTTTTTGAAGCTTGGTCTATCTAGATGTAGCTAGACTTTACCTTTCACTCAAAAAGACTTCAGAACCTTGTATTGTACAACTTTATACTTTGATCGTGCCCTGAGAACTATGTGTTTTTGCTCTGCAAATGAGATATGTACTCTACAAAGGTAGTGACCTTCTGTTGCTCATGTGATCTTATTAGTATTGATAAAGCAACTGGAACTTGGAAGTTCATAAAATTTAACTGGCTGAAAATCATAACAAACATCAAAGGAGATTTGCTTGCTGACATGTGTTGCTTTCTTGGAGTTGTGCTGAATGATATGATGCTTTTTTCACTTTTAGTTTGTTTGACATTGTTGCAAAGTGCTTAGGCTGGTTGCATAGTGAATGTTTTCCATGTCTTTGCATGTAGTTGGCTTGTGGAAGTGTCTTTGAAGATGAAAGAGTCTTTTATACTCCAAAGTATCATCTATAATAGGAGGAATGAGTCTCTTTGAGCAATTGCTCATGAGTATTATCGGTTGGAATAGAAAGTTGGTTCCTTTTATATAGCAACCCATGTAATATGGTTCACAAAAGATTCTTAATTGAATTTCATGGGCTATTGTAAAGTTAATAAAATAGGCCCAAATGAGGATCTAATGCACAAATATTTTCTTATATTCACAATTACGTCAACTGAGGGCCTTGCTGGTTGGCAAAGTGGGGTGGTGATATTCCCCCAACTAGAGCTCAACTTCCCCAAGTACATGTTAGCCCCTTTTGGTTTCCATGGCTGCACAAATGGGCCATGTGTGGTTATGGACACCTCCGAGCCCAAGTTCTATCGACATTCCACTCGATGTTGATAGGGCAATACTCATAGCTAAATGGAAGCATTCCCGATTCTATTTCTAGAATTAGTTACTAGAATATTTGCATTTGAGCAGGGGGTAGTTGAGGAATTCAACTACCTTGTTAGTAGCTAACTTGTTATATTCGATTATAAAGTGGAATTGCTGCAGCTATGAAGCCCAATTCATGTGGTGATGCTCATGTATTTTGGTTGAAGTAAAAAACTGTAGGGGTTGGTGATTGATGTGGATGATGTTTTCTTTGCGAAAAAGGAAACAACACTTGTGCTTGAGTGCTTGAACTAGTTCATAAAACTCTGTTATAGATGCTATAATTTAATGTCTTAGAATTCACATTGAGAGGTATCAGTCCCAACCTTCAAAGGTGTTGAATATCAAGAGTAACAAGTACATGTATTTTATCCTACTTGGGCCATTTGAGTTCAACATTATTTTCTGTGAGTTGATTTAGGGAATGTGTAATTATTATTGTTGTGAAGCAACCAACTTTGAGGAGCTTTGATGATGTTTTAATATTATTTCTTGGAGAGGAAAGTGGATCTAGGATCCCACATATTATTATTTTATTGTAAGGAGATTGAGCTAGAAAATCCATATAAAGAGAAGCTCTCTCCATTGTTTACCGTGGTTGGATTTATGAGATCCACTCCAAGCCTAGTTGAAGATCTGTTGGGAGGAAGAAGACAAGGGGCAAGTGTATATGCGAGGTTTTCATCTTTTTCTTCTCTTTTTCATGGATGACTAGGGTTTATGCCAGGATTTTCATTGTCTTTCTGCTGAAATAGCCGTAGTAGAAGGGTAGTTATACTCCAATGAGAAGAAATTAGGGTTTGAGGTTGTAACCTTTTCTAATCCTTGTTGTAACTTTGAATTTTGGGGGATTTTTCTGCTGTAATTATAGATTGGATGTGGCACATTATGGCCCTTCTAATCTTGTGTTACAATCAGGTTTGGAGTTGTGATGTACTATTGGGTTGTGTTATCACAGGATTTGTACTTGTGCAAAACCCTCCACAAGATCCCAAGTCTCATGTAACTATGGAAGAATCTACCACTGTCACCTAAGTAGAGACTTCCCTCGTTTTAGTGATGGAAG
>CBVK0101456538.1:0-20314 GCA_900067695.1 Picea abies | reverse complement strand
GTATAGGTAAAATTTGTTTAAGTAATAAAATACATTAGAATAAGCAAAAAAAAAAAAAAAAAAAAAAAAAAAAAAAAATTGCCTAGCTTTGAAATTTACTATTATTATGGTGATTTTATTTATTTTTGGCAGAATATTTCATTATTAAAGAATAATTTTTAATTAAAACTTTATTATAAAAATTAATTTCTTATCAAAACTTATTTTTGAGTGGCACAATTTTAAACAAAACATGAAAAATTTGTTTGAGAGTTAAAAAGAATACAAATTCCAACCCTGTGCTTAGCACAATAATAACGAGGGAAGCAAGTTGCAAAATCTCACATATGTGCAAATAATTTCAACATCAAAATTCGGACAAAGGGTTAAAAGTCTAACCAGAGTTCAAGTCAAAGTTAAAAATGCAAACTCTGATTGATGTCTAGCTGTGACGCTGTGCTCCTCGTCTGAGTCAGCTTTCCCGCCAAAGTTTTCCCGCCAAAATGCTCCATCTTCATCCCCGGCCTAACAAAAGCCCTTCAAACCCCAGCCGGGCCTCTCAAATGCATTAGCTGACTGTCGGAGATCGATTCCATCCCATCTTTCTCAGAAGGCCGCCGCCCAGCTTCTTAGAGTTCGAAGTCATGGTGAGTAGCCTTCGAAGTTTTAAGGTTCCCTCTGTGTTTTTATTTTCAGAATGTCCTTCATGCAGTTCGATCTACTACACTGTGTTCTCAAATCTTTCATTTTTCTTATTTATGAGCTTGCATGGCCTTGTGATAAATTTTCTGAGAAGCCTGGTTTCGAGCCCCGGTGAAGGGGTGTGCATTTGTTTTCTATCTGACTAGGAAGAGTAGTAGTCGTTCTTTATTACAGAAAACGATTGGAATGGGACAGTACAGCTGTGGGGTTTTTGTACTTTAATGTTAAGATATGTTCGGTAATATTAAGATATATGTAGAAGAGCTGCCATTGTTTTGGGTTCAAACATCAGGGATCTTGCATTGATGAAGGAGAATAGCCATTTTTCAGGGTTTTAAGTCAGAAAATTTCAATCGCAATGCAGCTGTTTTATTTATTTTTCTTTCGGTGTGATGGTAGAGCTGATATTGAAAAAATAATGTAGGATTCTGATCCATCAACACCTGGGTCTCCAACATCTGGAGGAGGCTTTAGTACTGATCGGCTTCCTCCAACAAGCAGCTCGCGCCATAGGAGCTCGACACAGTCAGTATCTGATGAAGCAGAAGTTGATCCAGACATGAGGACGAAGGAGAGGGGGAGGATCTCTACAATGATAACTTTATTCAGCAGTAAGATGCCTTTCTACTTTTAGTTTATTGCTTTTCAGAGCTTCGGGGGACCTACCCTACTGTTCTTTTTTTTGAAATTTATTTATTGCTAGGCACCGGTAGATGTGATTGCAATAGTAGTTCGTAGCTATTACTCAAATCGATCATAGTAATATTCAATGGTAGCTAGCTTGTCAATTATTCAGGCCTTTCCACTTGTCCAGAAGTCCATGTCTCAAAACCCAATGTAAACATTGGAACAATCACCAATAACTACACAGGAACCATACCAGCCTCAGAAGAAATATAGCAGCTTATGGATTGGCATTTCGATCCTTGATTGTCAAAGGAGACTCTGGTTGTCATAGAAGCTTCAGAGAGAAAGAAACACTGAGTAACACGAGGCAACTGAAAACTAGAAGCTACACTGACAGAATAGCCAAATCCGTTGTGAATCAGGCTCTTTCTGAGCTCTGATACCAAGTTCCCTTTCCGTGTACAAATTTCTTTATAAAAATTGATATCCCAACTGATCATCACTGAATGCTTAGCCGGAACATAAAGCTGATAAAACTTTTAATTTTAATGGTAATCAAATGCTATGCTTTTTATATTCTTGTCATCCAAATTCTTTCTCCGCATTTGGTACCCAAATACCTTAAGATGTTCGACATTTGTCTTCTTCCCATGCGATGCTTTAGAGTTCTTTAGGAATTTCATCGTGGAAAGTCTATTCTAGAGATATGCCACTACTGCAATCGCCTCAACCCAAAATGGGTTTGGCAATCCTGCACTCTTGATCATGCGTCTTGCACTTTCGACCAAGGTTGTTCTTCCTCTCTGCCGGACTGTTCTACTGCAGAGATTAGGGTACAACATACTCCAACTTAATGCCTTCTATGTCAAAATATTTTTTGACGTCTTCAAAGTGTAATTATCTCTATTATCACATCTAAGTCTTTTTAATAGCTTTCAGGTTTTTTCTTGGCAAAGACATTAAATGTCTTGAACATTTCCATTGAAGGCATACATAGGTCTTCCTAGAAAAGTCATTTAGAAAAGGTGATAAAGTACCTTACTCTGTCATGCGATAATGTCTGCATTGGTCCTCTAATGTTTAAGTACACTAATCATATTTTTCTCTCTAGTTCTTGATGTGCCATTCCTCGAGTAAGGAAATCTGTGCCGCTTTTCCAAGTTGCACCCTTTGCCTATGACCAATGTGGCTAGCAAATGTAAGCCCTGGTCTTCCATGAGGTCTCCATGGATTGTGTGCCTGCTTGTATAAAGTTGCGATGCCAAGTAACAGCTTCTGCCACTCCACAACAGTGACACCTCTGCACAAAACTTGTACAAACCACCATTCTTCCTTCCTTTTACAACAATCCTCCCATCGTCATTTATGAAAGCACAATCAATCCTGCATTTGTAATCTTTCTAATTGCCAATAGGTTGTTGACCAAGCGGGATACATGTAGGCTATATTTCTAATGTACGAAACCGTAGTGAAGGGTCAGGTTCTCGGACAGCTGCTCCAAAAACCCTTGGAGGTCCGGTGACCTTAATCAGCCACACAATTTCAGTTGGATTGCCTCTTGGGGATGTTACTGGCTCAGGATGTATTTGAATCATACCATTTACAATAAAATTCAAAGAAAATATAATATATATTGACTTGTCTTATGTAGGTGTTGGTTTTTTGCCTTGTGTTGAGTGGAAAAATTTGCTGTTAATTTTCTCAATTCAGAGTATCACTTTTTCTTACAGTGAACATCTTTATTTCAAATGTAAGCCTTCATTCAAGCTCAAATAAAAAAGGATTAGAGTCTTCACTTCGACTAATAATGGAGAACAAGAAAATAGTTATAACATTCTGATTTCTACCTGCAGAGATTACCAGCGTCTGGAAGCCCAAGATCGGTATGAGTCCGCGGACTTGGATGATGAATACCAAGATGAAAGAGGATACGATGAGATCATGGCGGATCATCGTGCAACAGAGGCTGAGCTTGATGCAAGGCATAGTGTTAGTGTTAACAGAAAGCTTCCTAGGATTCTTCGTGATCAAGATACGGAGGACGAAGGAGAGGGGGAGGATCTCTACAATGATAACTTTATTCAGCAAGATTACCAGCGTCTGGAAGCCCAAGATCGATATGAGTCCGCGGACTTGGATGATGAATACCAAGATGAAAGAGGATACGACGAGATCATGGCGGATCGTCGTGCAGCAGAGGCTGAGCTTGATGCAAGGCATGGTGTTAGTGTTAACAGAAAGCTTCCTAGGATTCTTCGTGATCAAGGTAACTTGTCCTTCAACTGGATAGTTTCAGAATATGTATTGTTTACCTAAAAATTAAATTGTGTTAAAATAATTTCTGCATTTTTGTGTGGTTCTGTTTAGATACGGACGACGAAATAGAGTTCAGACCGCGACGAAGGGCCCGTGTTGAGCCTCCAGTTACTGACCAAACTGAAGAAGAGCCTTATGAGGTTAGCATCTATGGCCATTTGAGAGCATTTCCTTTTCTCTTTTATGACTCTCATAGTCTAAATCTAGCAATAATTTGGTTGTCATGTACAAAGTATAATTGATACATTCCTGATTTTGGAGTCCACAACCATTCCTTGTCGGTTCTCTTGATTTCCTTGGGAAAAGATTTTGAAAAGCTAAATGTAGGAGCTAGGCAGACTCATGCTCTTTCCCTACTTGCATGGGTAGGTAGGTAGGGTGCTATTTAGTTATAATGATGGCCTATAATGTTATATTTGAAGGGATAGCAATTGCATCCCTTTCAATAATATCAGTATCAGGTCTTTTCAAAAAAGTAAAAGTAAAAAGTCTGGTGTACATGTTTTAAAAGTAGTATGATGCAATACTATTTTAACACCCAGAGTAGCTTCTCTTCCCGAATTTTTTACTACCTGAATCAATTCTTATAATGAAAATCCATAATACAGAATTAGACAATGGGAAAATTTCAAAATTCTAAAGCTCTCATCTAAAAGAACATTCTTATTTATTTGACTTGTATCGTTGGTACTAGTTATGAAGAGATCATAAGACATAAAAGATAAATATAATTAGATAGATTGATAGACAAGAAGCATGTTCCTAAAATTGTGGAAGTAATTATTTCAACCTCTGGAATGGTTTTGTCTATTAAGCCTCCATGATTGGGGGATTTTATTTTAGAAGTATTCGTAGCATCCTTTAAACATTGACTATATTCTCAAAATTTGTGTTATATCACATGTTCAAAATCATCTACTCTTCAATGTCTTCCTGATGGCACACAGGCTCCTGTAAGCCCTTCGGTTCATTCAAGAACCCTCACTGACTATGTCAAATTCTAACTCTGCACTGGTAACAGGAAATATTTGTTCCTGTAGTTGCTACCAGAATGATTACTACAGGATATTTTAGGAATCCTCTCCTCAACTCTATTCCTATTCAATCTGCACTTTCATCTCCTCAAAATGCAGATTTAGATTCAAAGATCTTAAGCCATTTGCCAGTCATACACGGGAATCAATTTAAGCATATAAATACAAATTCTATCCCCTCTATCCTCTAAACCTTAAGTGTTACCGGAAACATGGTGTTACGAAAAACATTGAAATGCTACCAGAATTGGTGAGGTGTTACTGGAATTAAACTTACCAATGGATTTAGCAAAATATTTCTCATCTCGATTTCACTCATCTATGGACCCATTCACTGGTACCATATACTTCAATAACTACCAGATTTGGACTGATAGATGCACTCTAATATCTAATCCTTGTCCTCTAACTGAACCTCTCAATGAGCGACCTCCATTCTGCCTTAAGATGAACTTCATTTTCAATCATCGATACACGGGAATTAATTATGATAACCTCTCTTACAGGAGATCAGTGTTTCTGAAAAATAGTTGTCTATTCATATACCATCCGGATGTCTGTTCTTCTCCACCAGTGATTGAATTCATTGACTTCATCACTAGTTTGATGTCAATTGTTATTGGACTGCGTAACTTCTACGATCTTAGCATGTGCTGGATACCAAATACGTTGAGTTGAAGACCAATTGACTTGCTCTTTCATTCTCCTTTGCCCTACCATATGAACTGTGAACACTGTCTACACATGCGGGATTTTTAAATGGCATGTAATCTCCTCATTCAGAATTTATTACAAATCAAACCCCAATGGTACCTTCAGGCACCAAAATCGTTGAACAGAAAAAACGATTCTTTACTTAGAAGCATTGATATAAATGTGGGAAAACAGAGTATATTGAAACATTATCAAAATGCATTATAGCTGCAGGATTAAAACAACCCTTTTTTCTCTTGTTCAATCCAGTCATAATCTGTTTAAAAATCACATCAAATCCTACAGAAATTACATACACAAGATTTCAAATCTTAAGCTTACATTTCTATTCTGAAATAAACCACACAGAGACCTCAATCATTATCAACAGAGAGAGGCAATTGTACACAGCTTGTAGACATATATTCCATTAAACAGCTCTGTACATGATTTCTGTACACTCAGAAATCCTTCTGCTTTTCGAATGGCCTGATTCAGATTTTCTTGACCGCCCTCTCTCATCTCTGATCTGCCCACAGGCTACAATCTTATACTTTGAAAATTAAACTACCTATTGTCTAAGATCCTAATTAAATTCCAGATCTGTGACCTCCCTAATATCTCTCATAGTCCTCGAAATCTGTTGACAATGCAGATTCGATTCAATACTTGGCAATTTATTCAAACAACTCACATAGGAAAATACACTAATTTCATAAAGGGAATCCACTCCCTTTAGTAAATTCCAAGACCCCTTTAGGCTTGCTCAGCAATGTTGACTTTGGGAACTATGCTCCTGCATCAGATTCCCAAGGAAAAAAAATCATGAAATCCTGTTCATGGTCTTCTAACTGCTGCCATACACACTGTAGCTTCTTACTGGATCCCAGACTTTATGCTGCTGCTGTCCATCTGTTTGATTGTACTGTTATTCTGTTGTTGTTTGCCATCTTCCAGGATTCCATACTCTATTTGTTTGCTGTCCATTTGTTTTGCTACATTGCTGCTTCACTTTTGTATTCACATTTTGTATGGCCATTGCCATTGCTGCCTTCTTTGTCATCTCTGCAGTAAATTGACTACTTCCTGCTTTATACCATGATGTAGTATACATGCATTTCTCTATATCTGGGACACACATGTTGAAAAGAACAAACTGCTCTATGCATCTTGTCACACACTGTTCTAATTCATACTCATCATCCATCCGCCTCATTTCATGCTCTCTAAGCATCCAAGATGCTCCATTTATCTCCTCTTGTCCACCAATCCTCCTTCTAAGGACAACTGTTCCAACACTTTGCTGCTTTAGAAAAGTTATAACAACTTTTCTGTCTCCCATATACCTATACCTCTGCAAGATATATCACCCCTTTCCTCTAATCATCTTGAGTGAAATCCTTTTAACCTCAAAGGCTACTAAATCCTTAGTCAATAAGGAAGTCTGCAAAAAATACTTCATAATTTCTTGTAAAGGCTCCTCCATACTCATGATCATATACCAATAATCAATTAAACAATGCTGCTGGGCCATGATTCCTTCAGCCCTGGTATCATCCTCTAAAACGTCTTCAATTTTTATGACCTCCTCTGGGTTCCCTGTGCTTTCAAAATCTGTAATCTCCCTCATTGACGATTCATTTACAAACAGGATAGTCTTTTCACCCGGCAGACTATTCCAACTCTTCTTTGGTTCTGCTGTAATATTATACAATTTCTCAAAATGCATTTCTTTCTCTACACCAGCACAGGAAACAAATTTATTACAAGGAACAATATGTCCATTAGCCTGCATAATTCATTGCAAAATTCCAGGTGCTTCACCATTTGTCATTTCTTCAGACCCATAGGTTGCTATCACATATAACCAATCATTCATATCTTCTAGTTGTTTGTCAATTCTATGAATCTGTAAATGGTATTCCAAACTAAAGGCCTGTTCTTTGGCCATCATGACTTTATCACTACAGTTGTTTTTCAGAATTTTAGGACAGATTCCCTTGGAACTTCAATAAGGCATATGGCTGCCTCATAATCTTATCATAAAAATCCACCTGTTGCTTGATTGTTTTAAAATGAATGTCCTGTTCCTTTGTTGTAAAATCCTCCTCATCTTCATGTTGCCCCAAGTCTGGCAATTTCTTCTCTGCCTTGACTTTCTTCTTGACTTTTCCTCCTTGAATACTTTCTGTCTTCATTTCTCTGCCTTCTTGTTGGCTATCTTCTTTCTTCATAACTCCCTCTGCTCCTTCTACTTCCTCAGGACTTGCAATCTCTTTTGTTAGAGATTCATTCACCAATAGGATATTTCTCTCATTCTGTAACCTGTTCACTGTATTAAGTGAAACCTTCTCAACCTCTTTAATAATATTACCGCTGGACATTGTTGGATGCTCTGTGTCTGCAACTGCTATGCAGCCTCCTTCAACCTTTGGACTTACTAACCACTCTTCCAAAAACTTCAACTCTTCATCCAGATTTGTTAGCATTGTATCTAAACACTGTCCCTTAATTTCTTCCGTACCTGCAATCTCTTTCTCTGTTACAAAGTGGCTGCCTTTCAAGTTTCATTACATCTGCTGGGTTCTTCTTGTTTGTCTCTTTGAGACATCTCTGCATTGTCATCTTCTTTTATGATAGCTTTGAATGGCTGTCCATCTTCATTACCTGCATATCCTGCATACACAAACGAATATTTAGTTTCAAAACCAATAGGTTCTTGGGTCTCTGTTGATACTTCTGGTATCAACTCCTTTTTCTGGATTGCATTTCCAAACCTTCTACAAGATCCTCATCTTGTGTCTCATCTGCATCACCATCCTTTTCACCTTCTTCTCCAAGGATTGATCCCTGTTCTGGTTCACGAATGTGAACTGCTTCTCCTGCCTTAAAAGACTTATGTCCATACTTAGCTCTACTGAGTTTCTCCTCTTTCTTCAGCCATACATTCAACCTGTGTCTCAAGCTCTGTCTCAGCTTCCTTACAAATAACTGTACAATAGGCCATTTGACCCTCCTCTTCAGTTTGCATCCATAACTCTGGTCTTTTTCACTTTCCTGTAGCAGCTCTTTCAACACACTCAATCTTTCCTTTAATTGAGTCCTCTAGTCAACCTCTTTGAGATCTGCTTTCTTCCCTCTGGCATTCTCCTGAACCCTTGATATGTCTGTCCATAGTCATCATCATTCTCTGAGCATCTCAATGCTCAATAGTGAGCTGCACATAGCCTTTTCTCTGTAGTAAGTCTCTTTCACCTTACTACCCAATACCTCATCAAACTCTCCTCCTGAGCTTGACCTTTTGGTATTACTAGTTCTTTCCTTAGCACCTTCTGAGCATCCCTTGCTCCTCTAGGCTTCTGCACTGTACTCCTCCAAGAGCTATTTTCCTTGCTTCCAAACTCAACTGGAATTCATTAAGGGTCTCTGCCACAACCTTTCTTCACTTGAGAGCTTCACTTGCCCCCTCTTCCTCTGTCACATATTTCTAGCTGTAATCCTCTGCCACAATATCTTATATGCTGCTACCTGTAATCAACACATACATTTCTTTACTAGAGTTATTACAAAATATAAAACTCAACACCTGGAAGATCTACTCCAAGATCTTGTCCTCCAAACATTTCTGCACCCACACATATTCTTCCGGATCTCTGTCTTTGCTCTGTTCTGGTTGTTCATCCTTCACTGCTTCAAACCCACTGGAATTTCCCAAAGAGCATTCCCTGCTCTGATACCACTTGATGGCATACAGGCTCCTATATGCCCTTCGGTTCATTCAAGAACCCTCATTGACTATGCTAAATTCTAACTTTGCACTGGCTATAGGAAATATTTGTTCCTGTAGTTGCTACCAGAATGATTACTACAGGATATTTCAGGAATCCTCTACTCAACTCTATTCCAATTCAATCTACACTTTCATCTCCTCAAAATGTAGATCTAGATTCAACGATCTTAAGCCATTTGTCAGTCATACACGGGAATCAATTTAAGCATATAAATACAAATTCTATTCCTTCTATCCTCTAAACCTCAAGTGTTACTGGAAACATATTGTGTTATGGGAAACATTGAAATGCTACCAGAATTGGTGAGGTGTTACTGGAATTTAACTTACCAATGGATTTGGCAAAACATTTCTCATCTCAATTTCACCAATCTATGGACCCATGCACTGGTACCATAGACATCAATAGCTACCAGATTTGGACTGATAGGAATAACCATTCCTTCATGCACTCTAATATCTAATCCTTGTCCTCTAACTGAACCTCTCAATGAGCGATCTCCATTCTGCCTTCAGATGAACTTCTATTTCAATCATCAATACATGGGAATCAATTAAGATAACCTCTCTTACAGGAGATCTGCGTTTCTGAAAAATAGTTGTCCATTCACATTTTCTTGACTGCCCTTTCTCATCTCTGTTCTGCCTGCAGGCTAGAATCTTATACCTTGAAAATAAAACTACATATTGACTAAGATCCTAATTAAATTCCATAAGATCTGCGACCTCCCTAATATATCTCATAGTACTCAAAATCTGTTAACAATGTAGATTCGATTCAGTACTTGGCAATTTATTCAAACAACTTATCTGAAAACCCTTCTAGAACCTATTTGTAAACATACGAAAATACAATGATTTCATCAAGGGAACCCACTCCCTTTTAGTAAATTCCAACATCCCTTTAGGCTTGCTCAACGATGTTGACTTTGGGAATTATGCTCCTGCATCACTTCCTTGAGATATAGTCTGTTTGGCTTACAATGATCCACTTTTCGGTGTTTCTCATAAGATGTTTCTCACATTTGCGTATCAATGCATTCTTTTTATGCCACCGTTTCCATAGATCTCTAAATTTGTTTATAGCAAGTTATCCTGCACCACGTGTACAATTCTTTTTTGTCACCAGATTTGTGAAGATCTTGTTGGTTATTGTCTCTGCAGGAGGAAGAAGATGAAGAGGGTGAATATGAAATGTACAATGTTCAAGGAACATTAAGAGAATGGGTTACTCGAGATGAAGTTCGGCGTTTCATAGCCAAAAAGTTCAGGCAATTTGTACTCAGCTATGTCAACCAAAGAAGTGGAAATGGTGAACGCGAATATATTCGACTGATCAATGAGATGGTTGCTGGTGGGTATACATTGCTGCCCTATTCTAGCTTTGTAACTTGTTCTACTAGTTTAGTCAATCATGGCTTGGTGATTTAGACCCATCTTGCCTAGGCAGGTATTTTAGACTAAAAGTACATATCTAGGTGCTTGAACCTTCCATCACAATTTGCAAGGTCTAGACAAACTTAAATTGACTTTACCTTGATAAAAAACTATGACAAATCTCTGTGAAATAAGGAACATCTCATACAAAATTTATCTTAAACATATTTAACAGTGCAAAATGACTCTTATTCTCTTAGTTCTCCATACAAGACCTAATATCTTTTGTGTCTTGGTCTTCACTTCAGCAAACAAGTGTAGCTTGGAGATTGACTATAAACAGTTCATCTTTACACATCCAAATATTGCCATCTGGCTAGCTGATGCTCCTCAATCCGTGCTTGAAGTGATGGAAGAAGTGGCTCTAAATGTTGTGTTGAATCTACATCCAAATTATAGAAACATTCATGATAAAATCTATGTTCGAATTACAAACCTACCAGTTTATGATCAGATACGCAATATAAGGTATCTTTTCTCTTTTTTCTAGCACAATGGAATTCTATTTTATTGCCAATCAGATTCCTTTTATCGAATACTAGTTGGTTTTTCTGACGCTTATTCATTTTCCATCCTCTCTCAGGCAGGTGCATTTGAATACTATGATTCGAATTGGAGGGGTGGTAACTAGGAGGTCTGGAGTTTTCCCTCAATTGCAGCAAGTCAAATATGATTGTAATAAATGTGGCACTGTGTTAGGACCTTTCTTTCAAAACTCATATGCTGAAGTGAAAGTAGGTTCTTGTCCTGAATGCCAATCGAAGGGGCCATTTACAGTTAACATTGAACAGGTTAGCTGTTGTAAAGTAGCAGTTCCCTTGGATGCTCTTTTTGATCTGATATTGAATTGAATTAGTTTGTATGAAACTGGTGTTGCTCAGTTGTACAATGGGTTGTTTCTGGTGTAATGTTCATAGATCTCAAGGCTAACTCTCTATTATTGCTACCTCTTTTGAGAAGATCCTGGAATGTTTACTAACAGGATATTATGTCGTTGTCTGAACATCATCAAGAAAATCACAAGCTATTAGATCTTGCTTCTGCCTCTGGTTTGCTTGACTCGCCTTTTTGGTATATTCATTTTTGAGCTTTTTTGTGTGCCTCTACAGACAATATATAGGAACTATCAGAAATTATCACTTCAAGAAAGTCCAGGCATTGTGCCAGCTGGTCGTCTCCCAAGGTACAAGGAAGTCATTCTCTTGAATGATCTCATTGATTGTGCACGTCCTGGAGAAGAAATTGTAAGTTCACATTTTATTTATAATAGCATTCATATTTCAAATTTTTGAAGACATGACAGAAGAATGAAATCTAAAGTGTGCTCATCATACTGCAGGAGGTGACTGGCACATACACAAACAATTTTGATATGTCCCTAAACACTAAGAATGGCTTTCCAGTTTTTGCAACAGTTGTTGAAGCTAACTACGTTACGAAGAAACAAGACTTATTTTCTGCCTATAAACTGATTGAAGCTAACTACGTTACGAAGAAACAAGACTTATTTTCTGCCTATAAATTGACTGATGAGGATAAAGCAGAAATTGAAAAGCTTTCCAAGGATCCCCGAATTGGAGAACGGGTTAGTGGTTACTCAGTTAATATATGATGCAAATGATGGGAATTTATTTTCAAGCATCCAGAGACGGTTTTTAAATCAAACCAAGAGATTTATTTGTCATCAATTCGTGGCTTTAAATTGCTGGAATTTTTCCGAGAAAAATATTCTACTTATTTTTCTTGTGCAGAATTGTTCAAAATTCAAAGTTTTGCAGATATCGTCAATTCTTCACTGTGTATGTGCAGATTATAAAATCTATAGCTCCATCTATTTATGGTCATGAAGACATCAAGACTGGAATAGCTCTTGTTGTTGGGGACAAAATTGAAAACTTTCCTTGGGAAAATGGCTAAAGCTATAAATTTGATCCCTGAGGGTAACAATGGGTCAGACACCTATATTGGCTGAAATCTATTTTACCCTGGCGACTTCATTAACTAATATTAGTGACATAGAGTAGTCAGAATCAGAAATATTGGCTCCTAATAAATTTTACACTAGAGCGAACCCTGATCCACAGCGTGCAGCATCCGTGTCTAATCCTGAAAAAAAATTGCGCAAAGGAAAGTAAAGGATAGCAGACCCTTTATATTACCTAGACAGGAACCTACCTTTACCTAACTTTGGAATAGAAGACTAGCTCACATCAACTACAAAGCCTTACCATATGTAAGAAAGGTAGTCACAGGTTTTTAGGTAAAGGTAGGTTCCTGTCTAGGTAATATAAAGGGATGTGCACAATGAAAGAACATAAAGAATCCTTTAACAAAGGGAGACAATAAAGAAGAAGGAATCTTTGATCTCATCCACTCAGATGTATGTGTTCCAATGCCATCAACCTCTCTAAGCGGGTATGTATACTATGTATCTTTTATTGATTATTAATCTCGTAAGACTTGGGTTTATTTCTTGAAGTCAAAATATGAAGTACTCAGAAAGTTCAAGGAATTCAAAGCCTTGGTAGAAAACCTCTGTGAAAGGAAAATCAAGATACTCAGGTCAGACAATGGAGGAGAGTACACTTCAAATGAGTTTGAAATCTTTTGCAGAGATGCCAGGATTAAGAGGGAGCTCAACACTCCCTATAATCCTCAACAAAATGGTGTAGTAGAAAGAAAGAATAGAACAATTATGGAAGCAGTGAAGACTATGATTCACAATCAAGATCTTACAATGCACTTATGGGATGAAGCAACAAGAAAAATAGTTTATGTCCAAAACAAATTATCCCATAGTGCACTTGGATTCAAAACAAAACAAATTATCCCATAGTGCACTTGGATTCAAAACCCCCGAAGAAATGTTCACTTGAAAGAAGCCAGAAGTAAGGCATCTCAAAATATTTGGCTATCCAGTATTTGTACACATTCCAAAAGAAAAGAGAACTAAGTTGGATCCCTTAGGAAAGAAGGGAATATTTGTTGGATACTATGAGGTCTCCAAAGCATTCAAAATTTACATATTAGGTTACCATCATATTGATATCAGCAGAGATGTAACATTTGATGAAGATGTAACACTCAACAGATCAAGGAAATGCCATCTTGAAGAAGTATATGAAGAATAACTTGTAGCTCCCAGAGCTGCAGAACCTGTGAAGGAAGTTACAGTTAACCCTGATGATGAGATTCTAGAAGAACATGATATGATAGAATCTCAAGAACCTTCTCGTATGATGATCTCTCACAAGAGAAATCTAGCTTGGGTGAGAGAACTTATTCAAGATGGAGAGAAGTATGGTTCCCCAGAAGGAACCATGAGACAAAGCAAGAAGCATAAGCCATTCTCCAGCTATATCGATTTGATGTGTGATCTCATAGAAAAGGAACCCACTTGCTCTGAAGAATCCATTCAGAAGAAATAATGGGTGGATGCCATGATAGAAGAATACTAGTCCGTTATAAAGAATGATGTATGGGAAGTAGTTCCCAGACCAAAGAACAAAGATGTGGTATCTTCCAAGTGTATATACAAGATAAAAACATGCAGCAGATGAAAGTATTGAGAAACAAAAAGCAAGATTTGTGGCTCTTTTTTTTCTCAAAAGGAAGGTATTGATTATGAAGAGACTTTTGCTCCTGTAGCTAGATACACTTCTATTAGAACCATCATAGCTCTTGTAGCCAAAATGAAGTGGAAGTTACCCCAAATGGATGTGAAAACAACCTTCTTAAATGGTGTTATTGAAGAAGAACTTTATATAGAACAACCATGAGGGTTTTAAGTTGAAGATAAAAAGACTCATGTCTGCAGGTTGAAGAAATCTCTATATGGGTTGAAGTAAGCTCCTAGAGCTTGGTATGGAAGAATTGATAGTTTCCCGACGAGATTGGGCATTTAATAGGAAATTCCTAAACTCTTTGCTGACATTTATGATATAGATATGTTGAGAAAACTGCTAAGAGGGATATATATACAACAGGGAAGGGTGCCTCAGCAATAGTCCATAAAGATCCCGTGACATGAGAGTGGAATTTGGAAGGTGGTGCATTGGTCCTTGTTGACAGGGGTGTTTGTTTGATATACGAGTTTGACAAAATGAATGACCAGGACATGTTCTTTCCTAAATCCCCACATATTTTCTAGCTTTCTATTGGCCCTTGTTTGGATGGAAGAACATGAATTTTAGGTTGTGAATTCACACAATGGGATGCTGAGATATTACAAACTGTGCTTAAAATTTACATTTTATTATGCAGGGTGAGTATCCATGAAGCAATGGAATAGAAGAGCATCAGTATATCCAAGGCTAGAATTGTGACATCATTACAAGCATGGTGTTCTGTGATTGCATCTGCAGGGTGAGTATCCATGAAGCAATGGAATAGAAGAGCATCAGTATATCCAAGGCTAGAATTGTGACATCATTACAAGCATGGTGTTCTGTGATTTCATCGACCAACCCTATAGGGGGAAGGTGCAACTACATGACCATTAATATTGATCCATTTTCAACTTGTGTGGTGGTTATTTCGTTCGTCAATTTAGTCTTATATTTTCTTCATAAACATGCATGACTCATCAAAAACGTTTTCTCAAAACATGGGGCTCACTGATCCTATTCTCTCACGTTTTGATGTCCTGTGTGTTGTGAAGGTAAATTCAACTTGAGTTATCCATTTGAAATTTGTTCTCTATTTTTATCTGATGTTTTGCAGTTTTTGGACTGTTTTATAATATTGCATGTTAGTGTTATTTAATCTGTTGGTTCGACTATTATTCCTTAACAACACTTTTGTTGTTAACTTGCAGGATGTTGTTGATCCAATTAAAGATGAAATTCTTGCAAACTTTGTTGTTGACAGTCATGCTAAGTCCCAACCTAAGTTTCTAACATAGAGGAAATGCCTGTAGGCCGTTCTCAGGATGAATCCTCCAATTTGAGCCATTCTTCCGATCCAGAGGTTCAAACCACTTATCTTTGTTATGTTTATTCTTTTGAAAAAGTCCATTCAATTGTATGAGTGCCCCAAGCTTATCTCATTTCTGTGCTTATATTGCTCTCAACATTTCATTTTCAGGTCTTATCACAAGATACATTGAGGAAGTATATTACTTATGCCAAGCTTAATGTCTTCCCAAAATTACATGATGTGGATTTGGAAAAGTTGACACATGTATACGCAGATCTACGGCGGGAATCATCGGTATATAAATAGAACCGATTCAGTATGGGTTACAAACTGCAAACAAAGTTATTTGAATTTGTACCTACTAATCTCATCTCTGCCCATTCTTGCCTGGTTGCAGCATGGTCAAGGAGTTCCTATTGCAGTAAGGCATATTGAGTCAATGATAAGAATGTCTGAAGCCCATGCTAGAATGCATCTTAGGAATTATGTTGCTGAAGAGGATGTAGACATGGCTATCAGAGTTCTCTTAGATTCATTCATTTCAACCCAGAAGTATGGAGTTCAGAAAGCTTTGCAGAAGGTAAGTCATGGAGATGGACTTGGGATACATCTGTTAATTAAATAAGTCACCAGTGAAAATTTAATTGAATCTGATTGCATTTGTTGAATGAATGAGCAGAGTTTCAAAAAATATATCACTTACAAGAAGGATTATAATGAACTGCTGCTACATCTTCTGCGAGGACTTGTCAAGGATATCTTGCGTCTTGAGGAACTGATGTCTGGGACTAGACCCCGCCTCAATCAAGTTGAGATTAAAGTAGAAGATTTAAGGACTAAGGTGGGAGTTTATTCTTATGGTAGTCATTATTTTCCACTTCGCCTCTGNNTTCTTATGGTAGTCATTATTTTCCACTTCGCCTCTGCTTGCATATGGTCTCTGGCATTGATCAAACATATAAGCATGTTTAACAAGACGTTATTACTTGTATGCAGGCACAAGAGTATGAAATTTATGATCTGAAACCATTCTTCAACAGTAGACAATTTGCAAGGGCTAATTTTACAGTGGACGAGGCAGAGGGAATTATAAAACATCCTGTTGCTTGATGAGAGGCTTGAATATTATTTGATCTCGTCCTTTTATTACATGTATAATATTAAATCCTTCTGATGGATTTGGAATCCTAGCAGTGGAAGTTGCTGTTAATGCCAAATTAATTTCCCTTGTCTATCAGGGCACAGAGCTCCTGGAAAAGTAATGGGTCGCCATTATTTAGTTTGTCGTTGTGAGAAACAATTGTGTTTATGGTTCAAAATTTTCCATTGTCTCACATATTTACCCCTTCCAAGTCTTTCAAGGCTTCTTCTTTAGTGCTTGCCAACTGAAAATTTCTACCGATTTTCCTCCCATGCATATAGAGGTATAGCCGCTTCAAACTTTTTCAGATAGTTGGCAAGTCCATCAACCCTTTAACTCTGTTAGGGTAAGGGGTCTTGTTTCAATATAGTTTCAAGTAAGCCTAGACTTGTGAATCATGCAAGTAATGTGAATCATGCAAGTAATGTTTGATGTACATTATGGTTCTTAACTATCAAAAAAATGAAGAGATGTATGGTTTGACAAATGTGTCTCCCTGAACAATACCGATTAGCCTAATTAATTATAGAAGCACATGGTGCATTAGGCTATACTCTTGGATCTGTTGAATTCTCTTTTTGATTTTGGTTTTTTATTCTTCATCATTGCAACCACTCGATTATGTTACATTAATATTCGAACATATTTCAGTTACGAGAAACAAAATTATATTACAATTGGGGAACAGGCCCCGGCTATATACCTGCATGCAAGTAGTGTACAAAACACGAGCACTTGTTGAGCTGTCTAGTTTTCTTTTGACCCGTTCAAGCCAAACTTTCCATGAATTCTTTGATAAGATTGGTAAAGCCCGAGTTACTTGCAAAATTCAAAATTACTGAAATGTTTTTGGCCACCACCTGGCCCTAAGGCTTGGCTAGTCGCCTAGAGAGGTTGTATAGCCAAAGATCTGGAAACATGGGCAAGCTGCCTAAGGATTGTTGCTACTTGGCTCTTTGGAGTCATTTTCTGTGTTCCCACTTAGTTACTAAGTGGAGCTGTTGAAAAAGTCCCAACTTAAACACTAGGTCTTGGTAATTGCCATCTTCAATATGGATAGGCCTTTCAATGCTTTGGTCTTTGATCTCTCATTCTTAACTCAATTTCCATGTCAACGCTTGTACGCCAATCTTGGAGGGAAGCCTTTTCCTTCCGTAGTCTCAATTAGTTTTGAAGTTGAAGATAGGCGGGTGTGAGTTCTTCCATTTGAGCACAAAGATTTTCTAAAACTGTTTAGAATCCAAGACCCGCGAAGGGGTATTTTTGGGGCATGGGCTTCAAGCATATTTTCTATAACCGTCAAGGATCCAAGACCCGCGGAGGGGTATTTTGGGGGCATGGGCCTCGAGCAATGCACCAGAAATGGTCGGAATCAGCCTCATTTCTGTTAGAACTGTTTTCTGGTTGGAAACGATTCTGGGAAATCGTTTCCATCAAACTAGAAGCGGTTCTTGAATTTGAGATATCATCTCTAGCTGCGATCAATAAGCAGCACCAGGTAGCAGGGCGTCCTATAAAGATTATAGATAGATTAGTATCATCTCTAACTGCGATCAATAAGCATCATGCAGCAAGGCGTCCTATAAAGATTATCCAAAAGTCTTGAAAATTCCATTCTCTAGCTAGAATTTGGTGAAACAAAAAGGGTGCAAGTTTCATTCCATTCGATGAGTTTTTCAAAAATCTGAGGTATTGGATAAGTAGTCATAAAAAAAACTAATAATGGGATATAAAGGAATTATTTTTGAAACTTTGATCCCTTGGAGTTATGACAGGTATCCAAATTTCTACCAACTTTTTCTTGCTTTATTGGTCCGAAACCTGGTATATTTAGATCAGTTTGCTATCAATAGAGTAGTAATAAATGATCTATACTTTGGAATATACATCATGGGCTTTGAAAAATATAAATGATGTAAACTTTGGAATATACATCAAGGGCTTTGAAAAATATATATAATAGCATATCCGGCATTTATTGCTGGACTGTGCATAATGTTTTTCATTTTTAAAGTGTTATTGAGTAATCTTTATCCTGTCACGCAACGAATAATTAATCATGTATATACTGGGTATATACCGTAGGTTCTGAAAGTTATATATCCCAGCACTATATTCAATTTTTAAAAAATGGAATCTGGTTAAATTAAAGGTTCCACGTTTCTTTCCATAGGTTCTGAAATTATATCCCAGCATTATATGCATTTTATAAAAAAAAGTTTCTTTCCATAGGTTTTGAAATTATACCCCAGCATTATATGCATTTTATAAATTTTTTTTCTTTCCATAGGTTCTGAAATTATATCTCAGCATTATATTTATTTTATAAAAAAAATGGAATTTAGTAAGCAAAATAGGGAATCTGGTTAAATAAAAGGTTCCACGTTTCTTTCCATAGGTTCTAAAATAATATCCCAGCATTATATGCAATTTATGAAACAATGGAATTTGGTGAGCAAAAGGTTCCAAGTTTCTTTCATTCGAGGAGTTTTTCAAAGGGGTTCCAAGTTTCTTTCATTGGAGTAGTTTTTTCAATAATATGAGGATTTGCATCAAATTGGATGAGATTTAAAAAATTGAGGTTTTGGGTGATTAAGAAGTCATCAAACTAAACTGTTGTCATGAATGAATCAATTTTGGAATTTTTTTTAGAAGTATGATGATTATCTAATTTTTGTTGTTGTTAGATTTTGGCATATTTTACTCTACCACTTAAAACACAACAAACTACCACTTAAAACACAACAAATGATGTATAGATTAGGATATATACTATAGGCTTTGAAAAGTATATATCATAGTATATATAACATTTATTACTAATTTGGGTGCATAGTGTTTTTCATATTCAAGGGTGGTTTTGGATGATCTATATACAATATTATGCAATAGAGCAATATACATTGATTATGTTGGGATATATACCATGGGTTTTGATTAGCTGCATAGTGTTTTTTATTTGAGAGTGGTTTTGGATAATCTTTAACCTATGTCATGCAACTGAGCAATAAATATTGTACATGTTGGGATATATACTACATAAACTTATATATCTTAGCGTACACAATATTTCCAATAGGTGCATACTGTTTTCCATTTTTGAGGGTGGTGTTGGATAATCTTTATCTTGTGCTATGCGACAAAGCAATAGATACCATGGGCTCTAAAAGGTATATATTCTAGTGTATACAACATTTATTGCTCTTACCTTGGGTGCATAATGGTAGAGACCTCAATACAATGATAGGATTATGTGGAAGTGAGCCATGTGGAGTAAATGTTGTGGAAATGTAAGTTGAAATAAATGAATATACGAGGGCTCAACTAGAATTGAGTTGAGATTAGTCTTTAGGAATCAAAGGGATGTGATGGGTGTTGAATCTTGAATTTTGATCATGATTTACTTCCATCTTCATTTAATATTGAAATCACAAAAACCATTGAACACCCATCACTAATATACGAGGGCTCAACTAGAATTGAGTTGAGATTAGTCTTTAGGTATCAAAGGGATGTGGTGGGTGTTGAATCTTGAATTTTGATCATGATTTACTTCCATCTGTTGATATTATGGTAGCTGCGGGAGGTATTTACCTCCACGTGTAACCTTGATGAGAATAGAATATTCCAAGAAGCAAGAAGAAACCCTAAAGCATTAAACTTAACCCTAGAAGACAA
>CBVK0101456533.1:0-22484 GCA_900067695.1 Picea abies | reverse complement strand
GCCAAGGCAGTGTCCTCTAGTTAGACCTTGAAATTAAAAAAAAAAAAACTAACAAAGAAAAAGAAAGAATAAAGGCGATAAAGGGCTTGGAAAGAATTACATCCATGGCAGGTACAGCTCGCCTCCTACAAAGGCACCCACGGATAATATCACCCCTGTCTTCCACTATGTCTGGACATCCTTTGACCACACCACCTCGTGTTACATGGCTTGGATGATATCCTTTGGGAACTTTCCTTTTCTTATGGATGCTAGCCCAATAGGGCACTTTGTCTTTTTCTTCAGCTTTGTATAGTAGGTCATTGTAATATCTTTGAGCTATTAGATGATATGCTAGGGGTTTTATGCATGCATTTGATAAAATTAATGATGAAATATGATTGACATTGCTATGATCCCGAGGACTAATGAGCCCATGGAGGGCGAAGTTTTTGATGTGCAGGACCATGCCCGACGAACAAGTACCAGGTGGACCGGTACACATGGGGAGATGATTAGTTCGGACCTCCATGGGGCTGAAGAGCCCATCAGATGGTTGATGGGACCTCATCAGAGGAAGAGACAGGTCAGTGATTGGTCGAGTCTTTGCACGAGAGAAGAAGAAGGACATTTTCATCCAAGACGCCTTGGCTGAGCCCAACCCTTGGGGGTTGACCCACTGCAGGTGGAACGTCTCCCTCTGTTGACCTAGGACGTCCTCTAGAGGCCCTTGACGTCACCTCCAGCGCATGGCACTTTGACAGGGCAGTTTGGCACATGTGGCAGAGTTTGGAGGCCCAGAGAGAGCCAACGTTTGTCTTCTAGTGTTGTGATTTGCCCTAAAAAGGGCCAACGTCTCCCTCAAAGGGCTAGACGTCTTTCTCATTACTCATTTAGGGTTTTCTTTTAGCAGTTTAATGTAAAACAGTATGATTTTTAGTTATTAGCCTTGTCGGCTATTTTAATGACCTAATTTTAATTAAAGGTCATTGGATGATATAAATTGAGGATGTTTTCCCTCATTTTGACATAACACAATTCACTCACACTTGTGAGGTCTGATTTTTGCGCCCTTCTTGGGTATATTCGTTACATAAGTGAGGTGCACTTGCTATTGGAAGGATATTTTTGGCATTTTGTGGCATTTCTCTCAAGGAAGGTTTACAACTAGGGTTTTCTTATGCTTCTCTTCATGATATGTAAGTGAATTTTCTTGCAAAACTTCTTAAATGAATGGTTGTAGGTGTAATTTCTTGCATTTACTTATTATATTGTTGATTTAAAACCCTAGGTAACAAGCACACAAGTAGGTCATTGTTACATGTCCCCTTAGAGAGAGATTTTTCAGCCATTGAAGAAAAGAGATAGAGCCTAGCCTTTGCTACACTCGTCTTGCTTCTTCCTTTGAGCTAGCGTTGAATTTTATAGGTTGAAAAAGGGTGACGTCCTAAGCCTAGGTTATCTACACCTAGGGTTTTCACCTTCTTGGGTTTGAAAGCCTTTTCCTTACAACACTTTCTCCCTTAGACTTATTCTTTATGTTAGCCGTTTTGCCAAGTTGACCTAAAGAAGGAGGAAAGAGCATGAGGCCTTGCTTAAGCAACACCGAAGTGAGCCTCTTTCCCCTAGGGTTTTGATTCTAGGGCCCTGCTTTTGCAGCACTCTAGAACCCTTCCCTCTAGTCTTTAAGCCTTCATCCTTTCAAGACCTTGTGCCCTTATCTTTTGACTCCATATACCCTAAGGCACTGATATCTAACCTCCAACGTTGAAGTTTTAGTGTACAAAACATTTCTCAAAAACTTAAATTTTGAAACCCTAACTAACCAAACTAACCTAATTAGGGTTGACGTCACAGTTGGATATTTCATCTTGACGCAGCAAAAGTTGAATATAAGCAATTAAGTGATGATTTCAAGCATTTATTGAACAAATTGTTGATTGGACATACAATTGGCTTAGTCATCTCTATAGATATTGATGAATTGATGGTCTTTCATAGCTAATTGACAAAACATTGACTTCATTTTATATCTATTGCATTCCATTGCTTATTGAATAATATCAGATAGTTATTGAAGTACTAACCCTTTGAGTTATAGCCTGCATATATATATATATATATATATATATATATATATTGTGTTGTTGTTGTCTTGTTCTGGGCAGGTGTTTTCAATTGGGCATACACTTCATTATTGGTTGTTTAGCCGGGCTATCTGACTTAGGTGGTAACCTGTGAGGAGGAAACTTTAACCTTGCTTTATATCTTAGCCTCTTCAAAGCCCCAGGTTGCCAAGGACGTCTCCCCTGGGCTAACCTCCCTAAACAGAAAGAACCTCCCCATTGAGGTGACATTGGGTGGGGAAGGTTCCTGTTACGCCAGTTTGATCTCTATCCTTTAGCCTATGACCTAAACTACAAACTGTGCGATAACAGGGCACATTTCCCAGGGGAGCTTGGGCACATTTCCAAATGCAAATTTTTGTGTGAGTGTGTTGTAATTTATTGTTGTGTTGGAGGTCGTACTGTACAGATCCATACAGTCCGTACAGCAAGGAGGAGGGCACGATTTTCAAGGCATTTTGTTGGCATGAAAATCGAGGTTGTTTATGAGCATTCCTTGCTACAGAAGGGGTAGTACAGATCGGGTCATACAATAGATTGAGGGCACCGTTTTCGAGGTGTTGTTCTGGAGGAGGGTCATACAGCAGTATGTATTTGGTACGGATTTCCAGACAGAAATTTGGAGGGACTGTTGGGTGTTGTAAGAAGTATTCTCTTGTTGGAAAATGTAATATTGTTGTTGATATAACTTTCCTGAAGCTAATAAAATCTCTCTCTCTTTGGGTTTCCCCACATTGGGGTTTTCCCTGGCTAGTTGCCTAAATTTTTTAGTTTTACATGGATGTGTGACTATTGTTCATTGTTATTTTTCCGCTACAAAAGTGCTTAGCAATGTGTATTTCTACTTATGGTATTTTCTGAATGTGGGTTTAATACATTTCAGAGTTCATTTAAGACAGTTAGTTATCTCTAGGTTGCTAAGTGTATGACAAAATTTGTTTAAGTTGATTTTGTCATTAAATTTCTACACAATCTAATTAATCTGAAGAGTCTCTTTAAGACACTCTTCTTCTTGCAAGAGAGAGGAGGCTAAGTTTTCTTCTATTTCACATGCTCTCTCTTGAGCCTCGAACAAAGTGGTAGGGCGTCTCCCAATCAAAACCCCAGATGGATATTTCATGGTTGATATATAAGACTTGAGAATGGTATCTTTGGAAGGTCTTAACTCTTGAGGGAAACATCTTACGAGGGTGTTAAACCTATCATTGAAATCCTTTATATTCTCTCCTGACTTTCTCTTGCAACTGTGGAGTTGATCATACAAGGATTGGTAATCTCTATTTTTTCCAAATCTTTCGTTGAAAAGCTCTCGAAACAGGTTCCAACTTGTGATTGTTCTTGGGGAAATACTATCAAACCAATCCTTGGCCCTTCCGACAAAAGTGTAGGAAAATAGCTTCATCAGGATTATCCTCATGTTGGTCATAAGACTCTAGATTGCATAGGAAAAAATATAAGTGATCTTCAGGTTTAGTGAGATCTTCTCCTGAAAAGTTGGGAAGCCACTCCTTGAAGTCCTTTGGGAGTTTATGAGGAGATCCAGGGATCTTTGTTATGTCCAAAGGTTTGTGTGCCTCTTTGGCTTGCAGGTACCATGTAGCATTTAGCGAGGTGGGTATAGGTGAGAGCGGAGGCGTGGAGGTAGTAGTTGAGGATGCAAGTCTAGGAGAAGTAGATGGACAATTACGAGAAATGGGTGAGGTCGAAAAACTAGACCTTTTAGGTGAGGCCTTACGAACTTTGGAAGGTTTTTTGGGGGTCGGATTACACTTCTTTCGTACCATGGTGGAGTCGCCAGACAAGCTTTAGGAAAAGATTTATCCAAAGAGGTGTAAAGGGAACGTCCCTTGGGTGGAATCGCTAGGCAAGCCAAGGGATAAAGGCTTCGAGATAGATTTCCAAAGTGTCGTTAGGGTTCGAAAGACTATCCGAAATCCTCTCCAGCAACGGCGCCAAAATGTTATCGCACAAGTTGTAGGTTGGGCAAAGCTCGACCTAACCACCAAGTAGCGAAAACTTGAGGACACTATACCCTATGTCACCTCGATATAGGTCACGTGCTTCAAGGGTGATTAGGTCACTCTAGGGAGGCGATCTCGGTGACCCTAGGGGGAATGGAGAGGGAAAACGAAAATGGAAAAAGTGAAGCCCCTACAGGTCAAGATTCTAGATGGAAATGGAGGGTTGATAATGAGTCTTACGTTGTTTCTGAGGTTGCCAAAGCCTTGGATGAATTGTCGAGAAGTTGGTACCTACCCGAGACACAAGGAAAACCACTATGTAGTATGATATGTTAGTTGGATCAGCAAGCTAGGCTTGCTGTCCCTGATTTGCTGCAACATATAACAGTATATATCAACAAAGAAGCAAGTAGTAGAATTGCTAACAAATTGCTAAAAGTCTAATGAAATATGCTTGAAACAAAGTAGATAATCACTAGAGTACTTCACGATCTATAGCATGAGACTTTAGCAATGAATTATGGTTGTCATAAAAGATGTATGCAGAAATATTTTGCAGCCTTATGGCTGTAGAAAACTTGTTGTGACAGCAGTGAATTTAGCCACTAAAACTTGCAAAGAAACCACTCAAAAATTGTATTAAAACAAGTTAAAAAAATTGGCAAATTCTTAGCAACTTTTGACGATGAAAACACAAGTTATGAGTGACTTTAGGTTAGGGTTTCTGCAGTGAAATTACCAGCCTTATGGCTGTAGCAAACCAAGACTTATTGCAGAAAATTTATCCAATCAAATCAGCCCCTAGTTAGCTGAATAAGTGCACCTAGGTTAGTAGAAGGTTAGGGCAGATTTTTAGGCCTAGTCTAAGGTTGGTTTAGGAGCAAATTAGGGTTAGTAAGCTCGGGTTAGAGCAACCCTAATGGCTGTTGGTTAGTTTTACTACAGCAGCAAGAAATTGTGGTTGAAAGGGGACGCCTCAACAAGGCAAGGTAGCTCAAGGCTAGGGGAACAAAACTCAAGTGAGAGAAGACCAAAACTTGAAACTTGCATGTTTCCCAATGCAGCAATTTACATCTCCAATGAAAGATTAGTAACTTTAGTTATGGGTTAATGGGATCTTAAAGAAAGAGCTAGGACTACTAAACCCTTGGGGTGTAAATCCTCTTACTTCCCAAGGTAAGTAACCTACCTAGGGTTTGAAATTGAGGGGTGTAAATCATCTTACTTCCTCAACAAAACCCTTGCAAATAACTTTAAAAGCTTGATAATAGTGGTGCAAACTAGGATAGGGGTCTATATCCTCATACTCCCTATCTAGCCTTGGCCAAAACAAACTTAATTTGAATTACCAATGATAGTAACAAAGTAAAGCACCATACCAATCCAAGAAAAGCCTTAACATGCAAATGCAAAACACCACAATAAGCTAGAAGTGACCTCCAAGAGATAGCGCATCATCATCATCATCATCAACAACCATAACCAAAAGACATTCATTCCATAGCACAAGAGGCAAAATACTCCAAGTGTAGTGAAAATTTCAGTCCAAGTACTTCTCACAAGAGGGAGAGTTATGTTAAAATGAGATCTTATGATCTCTTATTTATACAAAATGTCACTAAGATAGTTTGTCCACATAATTTATGGTAAAACACAAGACTAGGGATCAACAACCCTAATCTTGCCCCTTTTTACAAAATAATATCAAACAATTCACTTTAATTTCACTTTTGCACAAAGAAAACCCTAAAATGAAGGTGATGTCTCTCTTTAGGGGACGTTTTGGCACTAGGAGAAAGTCGTTGGTGATGGAGGAGTGTAGAAAGGCTTCCCAAAGCCACATGTCAAGCATCCAAGTCACTTCCTTCATGGTCAAAGCCTCAAACCCCTCAAAACATCCTTGTGCCAATGCATATCAACCTCGTCACCAAACTCTAGTCCCATAGATGATGTCATGCTCCTAAAGATGACATTTTGCCTCTCCTAGGAAAAACGTTTGGCAAGTAGGGGCTAGGTTATGTCGTGCAAGTCATCTTCTAGGCCTCCAAAGTTTCATCTCTTTCATCTGGTGTGCAGGCCCTTCGCATCCACCTGTGGGATTCAAGCCCCATGGAATCCCAAGCTAGGCTTGTTCCTCCAAAATTGTCCATCAACTAGGTCCTACAAAGACAAGTAAGCACGCCCTCCAAGGATCTCAAGTCATGACATCATGATAAGTAAATCAAATCAATACATGAGACACCTAAGATTGTGCATCAAAGATTACCATGTCAAACAATTAAGTGCTCAAAGACATTATGCGACTTGTCAAGCTTGAATATGGGAGGGTTGACGAGGTGTTCTATTGGATAGATCTTGCCCTACGTCAAGGAGAGTTTCCAAGAGATCCCTCTCTAAGCCATGTAAACTGAGTTAAGTGGTTAAGGGTCAAGATGCAATGGGCATGGGGTTCATGACATACAAGGGGTTGTAATGTCTCATCCATGGGTGCCTTTGTAGAGGATTTATGGTAACTTTGTTTGCAATGCACTTTTTCCAAGCCCATCATTTTGCCATTCTTTGTTTATTTCATAATTTAAGGACAAGTTGAAGGCCACTGCCCTGGCATGGTGTCCAGGTAATGACAGTGTCACCTACAAATACCTAGTGGAAATGAGAAGGTTGGCTCGTGATGAGACCCCCTTTCTCTCATCCATGCAACTGAGAGCCATTACCTTGGCCTAGTGACTAGATGATGGTAATTCCATACCACTAGATATCCATGGACATGATAGGTCAGTTCATGATGAGACCTCATATCCCCTAACTAACCTTTCAAGCATTCAAAGTCATATTTCTTATGGGTCCCACTTTTCTCAAAGATAAATGTTTCATTCCTTTCTTGGGTGATCCCTAAGCGAAGAATCTAGAAGGTTTATACATAGGATTTTATCTTTTACCCAACATCAATCCCTCTGGGCCTCCAGCCCCTTCTTCCCATAAAAAGAGGGACAACCCCTTCTTGGGTCAGTACACCCTAAAATCCCAAGAGATAAGAAAATGGGGAGAATTAGTGATGGAAAGTGGTAAGTATGGTTGGGAATGGTATGATGGTTCTTCAAGGGAGTTCTTAGTAGAAAACCCATCCCCAAGGAAGACCACTTACTAGGGCACAATGTCAACCACCAAGGTGAAGCAAGGAAAAAGTCATAATGTCCAAGCATATGTCATGAAATCTAAAGTAGTCTAAGATACAACATACTCAAATGCCTTAAATATTGAAATGACACTCACCATGATACCTGATTTTTACCTCATGAAGGAAGGCCCATTGCCTCTCAGAAGCCATCTGGTGTGGTGGATGCCAATCTGAAAATATATGACCTCTGTGGTGGTGAGAAGGGTCTCCATCTACGCAAAAGGATACTAACAGTCATGTGGTCTCTCGACACTCCATATCTGCGACCTTAGGTCCTCGAGACATAATCTCCTTAGTTATCCACAAAATGGGGATAACAGTACAATTTGGCCTAAGTCATGACGACATTTATCTAAGGACAATTATGTCCCCCATGGTATAACAAGACAAAATAATAAAACTTTAATTGTTAAGAAGTGTTATTAGATCAAACCTAATATTTATTACTTTCATGACAAGGTTAGAAACCATCACACCACTTCTAAGCAAGAAACTCACACATGAAGTCATAGCACATCAAATGAAATAAAGATGAAGCATGAAGTACCATCTGCGAGTGTACATATCATCTGAGGTGTAAGGTGTAGGAGCCAATATACCGTGGTAGAGTCATCTAAAAAAACTCATGGGTCGTCATGTATCTGATGGAAGAACTGGAAGAACAAGCCTGAATCGTCAGAAATGAACAAGAGAGCTCATCCAAGAAGCATGAATGCACCCCTGAGAGGGTGGTCTAGATGTAGTTGCCCTTGAGGGCGCAACACACCCCATCTTGTGTATCTCACTATGTATATCAATATATCAACCAGCTTCACATTGTTATTCATGGAGATGTCTTCCTCCATTTATCCAAATTAGCAATTGCTATCCAACCCTTTGATGTGCAGGTGGCCCCATTGTTACTGTTTATGTTATATTATTTCCATTTATTTGTTAGTGTCAACCCATTTGGTATTTAAGGATGCAGCAACAGACCTCTCTACATTTTTGGACGACAGATTCAACCTGAAAATAGTATTTGTTGTGTGCAGGTTTCAGACTTGTATTCTTCAGCATTTGAACTCATAGAATCCTGAGCATCTGCAATCTCAATATGCCCGATGGCCAGAAATATTGTTGATGATGCCTGATGCAAGTTTGAACTGCTTTATGTATTGGAAAAGCTGCAGCTACTCCTCACGGATTCTTTTCTTCTTCTCTCACTTGTTTGCATATGCCACGTCAAGCTTCCTCTGTGGGCATCAGGGTTTCTCTGGGCTTCCTCTGCATGGGCATCAAGGTTTATGGAATAGTGGTGCTACTGGTTGATGTCACAAGACAGTTTAATTTTTAATTTTTACTGACTTTTATTCCTCTTTCTTTTCCTTATATAAACAAACTTTGTATAAATTCCCAACGACTTTAAAAACATTGAAGACTTGCTTTTGCCCTTTTTAATAATAAATAAAAACTCCATGAAAAAATATGATATGTTCGGAGCAAATGATGATTTTTTCACTGTGATAACTTTTGGTTAGAAACATTAAACTGGCGTTGGGGTACCAGCTTACATTCCTACAAACACAGTTTTTACAAGCATCTCTTAATATCCAAAATTAGGCACACCATTAAAAAAATGATCGAGGACAAATATTATTTTCCATATAGTTATAGAAAAGAACAAATTTTGTGTTTAAGGCTTAAGCAAACACTACCATTTAATAAGATGGGCCTGCAAAGAATGTGGCTTGATATTTGGTAAGACAATCAGGATTTACAGGACCAAGAGAATCAAAACCAATCTGCAGAGGATGATTGCCCTAGGTCAAGATATTTTGTGTAATACTTCCAATTGGCACAAACAGTTCCTGCTTACCTGTCCAGCAAGTGCTAATGCATCTGTAAGAAGAGATACTGCCAGCCAAACTTGCAAGCAAATCTGATGGCCAGCCATGAAAATAGGACCCTGCCGAGCGGCCATTGATGTACCTAATGTCATTGTCACACCCACAGCTACAGTCCTTCCTAGCAAAAGACCACCTATTTAGAAGCCAAAAAAAAATGTCATTCTTCAACCAGTAAAACACCAATACCATAAAACTCAACAGATGAAAAGCAGAAGTGGTAGAATCTGTGATGAATCTGAGCTTCAAAAGATTACTTATTCACTAATTCAATTCATAACCTTTGTAAAATAACTCATACTTATAAGTTCCACACTAAGTTTTAACTCCATCACTTGATATGCCCCATTAATGAATCACAGTATTGACTACCAGTTACTATTTGTATCTTAAAATAATCCTCATACTACCAAACTCCTAATATGTAAGGTGTCTTTATATAGTATACACAGCATAGCATTCCACAAAAAATTTAGCCTTCCATTACTTAAAGTCTCTCTGCATTTTGCAAGAACATATTTTTCTATGCTGATCCAATAATGTTGGTTCAAGTAAGGAAACAGAATGCAAATGTTGAAAAGGAAGGAAAGAAAGATATGCTGCGGCTCACAACACTGTAGAAGAGCTATGAATTTTACCGAATAGCATATACGCATCTCAATATTAAGGAATTATATGCCCAGTTGCTGCAAATTTTCTGAATTTCATAGACTGCATGCACAATCACCTGGATATTCTGTAGACAGATCATGATCATAATGTATTGCCTATGGTAAACACTTGCCTCCATGAAAATGTTTTAGGCAAAATGGGTACTACTTTTAATTTTTCAAGGTACCTTGGTCATAATGGTGAACTATGAAAATCATCCACTTTGAGATTTTATCTACCTTTGAGATATTTAGATTGAAAATCCTCCGAATGCCAGTTTCAAGAAATTCTAACCCTTGTTTTTGAAAAAAAGCATCTGATATTGTATTACTAGACAACAAAAATATAGATCAAGAACAATACATCATATAATCATAGGGTGGTCAGACAAATTCCCTCTACCTATAGAGGGGAGAGCAAGCATATCTGTTTTGGCTCCAATATCTAGAGAATCTACATCTTTCGTAAAAATACCCATCCTCGTTAAGATCTGCATATTGAAATCTGATCTAAAGGTTGTTAGTTCTCCCAAATGGAACAGAGCAGTCAATTCATGGAAGGTTGCCCGATACCATCTTTTCCATAAGAAGGGAGATGCTTCTTAGTCTGATCACATCACACACACTCATTCATGCCTGTTAAATCATCTATTTATACCTGTTATCTATCAAAGTTGCACTAGGATGGACTTCCAGCGAGCCGCCAAAGTTTGAACATTATTGTTCAAAATTCAAAGTTCAGAAGTTCAGCCGGTCATAAAGACCAACCTTTTTCTTTTTTTACATTCCCATAAAAAAATTGTAATAAGAGATGTTGCATGATGAACTTGTAAAAGGGCTTAGCCACCTTAAGTCCTAAGCATGAGTTATACTCTAGAGTGTTTTTTTTACTTGCTAATTATATTTTGCCGTTTCCAGACAATTTATAGTTTATAAGTTTTTTCACTCAATCCCTCTAGAGCCGGAGTATATACCTATGGTTAGGCTTGAGCATGGATCTAAGCCTAGTGTCTAATGTATATTACCATACTAAACATATTCCCAGAGTCTTATGGAAATGTATTAAGTCCCCCTTCGGATTTTTTTTTATTTTTTCAATTAATTAAAAAATTGTCAGAATTCGGCAATTTTTTAATTAAAAAATAAAGATATATTAAAAAAGTGGTACTCGGGGACTTAATATGCCACGGGGGTGCTCATTTTTGGACCTAAAGCACCCATATTACATAAGTACCCACTTAGTTGAGAAAAAATAGTGATTTTAATCACTTAAAAATCATTTTTGCTCAAAAAACCCAAAAAAATCAAAAATCAAAATCAAAAAAAATCAGCAAGAGCAAAAATCAAGGAAACATGTAAGGACATGTTGGAGACAAATAGAACTCCAAAAATCTATGTGGCAGCTGGGAGAGGACTCTCATTGGTCAAAGCAATAAAATGGGGCATCTATGCCATTGATTTGAGCATGTGCCAAAAAGGAGGTGCGCCCCTCTTGAGAGGTGGTGCATTCTCATGTGGGCAGCCAACCTCTTGAGAGGTAGCGCAGCACCCCATATCCCCTCAAATCTTGTATGTAGAAAGTTGTGGTAGTGTGGGAAGATGTGGCAACCCACTCCCACACACTTGGCTGATTTCTCCTTCCAAGTGGTGCGCCCCTCTTCACCAAGTGGTGCGCCCTCCTCATCTCCCAACCTCTCACCCTTGGCTATATAAAGGAGCATCCTCCCATTGCAAGAGTTAGTTCGAGCTGGGCTAAGGATTGCTTTCATATTGTAAACTGTACTATCATTTTTTATATTGGAATAAAGAAAGGCTTTGGAGACAAACTTGGTGTGGATCTCATGTGTGGATGCTCATTGTCTTATACCAATCTATGAGGTGAAATTGTTTTGATACATTTCTTTCAATTGGTTAAATTGTAGCTTTGATCTATTAAACTTGTTTGATTATTAGATCAATTATCTATTGTTTAACAAGATTTACTAAGCTTGCTTGCATCTTAAATCTTGTTGATTCTCATATGTAATCAAAGAATTCATGCTTTCTTGCTTGATTAACATGCTTTCTAGATTTCATATGTAAAGGATACTACTATTTGACATTGTGTTTGTAAGTGTGTTGAAGTTTGTAGGGTCTCATACTTGAAGGGAGGTGGAGCGTGCTTGCATCCTCTTCATCTTCAAGATTCAAAAGGACAATAGCCCCTCTTTCCTGCTGAGAAGACTCCATTTTTCCCAAGCTTTCCAAGGGTTTTAAAGCATTTCTTCTCATCTCCTCAAACAAAATCTAAAATATTCTTTGGGTTACTTTAGTTTCTTGCAAAGTAAAAGTGTCATTTAAAAAATTATCATAAGTTTCTCTTTTCCTTTGCATAGTAAAGCAAGTAGATTAGATCTCTCTTTAATCTAACTTGCAATCTACTTCTAGCTTCAAATTTTTGTTGGAAATTTTTAAAAGCTAAAGGTAGTTCTGATTTATAAAGGATTTAAAGTCATATCTTGGTATCTTTGTGATATTACTTACTGTTTTGGGACAGCAAGTAATATCTGAAAGAAAGTCCCTTTTCTTTCTTGTTTTACTTAACTCCTTTTCTCATTTTTAGTATAGTTTTACTTAGTCATTTTTCTATAATTTTATGTACATTGACTAACATTTTTTGCAGGGTCTTCCAATAGCTTTTTGGGCATCTTTGCCCCAATTAACTTGTTGTTTTTGCAGGTTTGACGAAAAAACAAAGAAAAATGCTGCCCAAATGTTGAAGTTTTCAAGCCTCAAGAACCCCTTGAAGTACCCTATACTTGTATAAAGCTCTGAAAAGGATTGTAAACCTTTCTGATCCATTCATATAAGGATTTCAAGACTCTTTAAAAGAGAAATTGTAACCAAGTTAATAAAATAAGTGAGCCAAGGGAGGCCTCACTTTTTGTTTTCCCTCTAAGGGGGTTGGTGTTGTGATTTTGGGCATCTTTCCATTTAGCTTGTTTTCTTTGCTTAAAGTTTCAAACTATTTCACGTATAAAGGATAAGCTAAAAGTAATATCTCAATTCATCACAAAGCACTACAATCTCACATAAAGTTAAATCAATATAGATTAGATTTCAATTTGGAAAGTAACACTTAATTGCAAGATTAGCTTTACTTCTTGCAATTTCAAGTTGGTAATAAACCATCCCCTTAGCTCTTCGAAAGAGGCCTGGTCAGTGTGGATTAGTAATTAGTCTCACATTTCAATTTCAGTTATTTATTTCTTGTTTAAAATAAACAAATTCTCGTCAGCTCTCAGTGCAGTTCCTGACCCTTCCAGTTGCGAGCTAGTCTCGATCTGTTGGAAGTAAGTTTCATACACGCTGTGTTGGTCAGTGGTTGATAGATTAATTAGGACAATCTCTAAAGTAGTTAGCTTAATGCGCAGGAAAACGCCTTAAAGTGACCTGCGAAGTAAGGCGGACCCTCTCGGGACCGGGCTTCCCACCCTTTTTGGACATCCAGCACTTTCAGTGAGTTTACTGGTGAGACCATTGGGTTTCAGTAACTCTCCGCAAGTTTCCAAACAAAGAGCTAACCTCCAAGGAGGCCCAAACCATTTCATTAACTCAACATCAATTTATCCTAATAAAACACACGAACTACATTGCCCACGATTCACTTTAAGGCACTAGTCTCATTTTACACTCAGCAAAGCCACAAGCTTCACTTTACATTATTGGTTATCTATTTGAAGCTATTTTAATATTACTTGCATCTAACAATTGTATCTCAGTATCCTTTTATGCAAGTATATGCTTGATGTTATATCGTGGATGAATAATTGGTCTATGTGTATTTCAACTTCTGATTGATTGTTGAAAAGTAATAAACTCCTAGATTTATATTTTGTACTTAGCTTAGATCAAGCCTTAGTATTTTTGTTAGGGACTACCCCCCTTGGTTTCGCTAGGAGTTGGCCTAGACGAAGGAGTTGAGGATTAGGTGACAGCACCTTAACTCTCACTTGCCCCCAATGACAAACTGAGTGGATTGAAGATTTCTTCCACGTCTCCCAGGTGTGTATAAGGCGGCAACAATACCTAAAAAGGACCCCTTTCAAGTTGTTATCACAAAATCTAGCACTTGTGCAAAGCCTTCACAAAGTGCTAAACCAATCTAACATATGGAAGTAATTGCCACTGTCCCCTAGGCAAGTACTTCCCTTGTTTTAGTGATGGATGAGGATCCAACACAAGGGAGGCTTCCCTTGCAACATCAAGGGATGCTATAGCAAGCTAAAGGTAAGTCTACGGATGCCTATCTTGGTCACTTTGTGAGATAGGCTAGGTCTAGGAAAAGGGCAAAGTTAGAATGAATTTAGACGAGGTAATTGATCCTATGTGTGTGAGAGAAGTGTTCCAATGCATTCAATGATAAATACCAAGTCTAAGGAAAGAAGAATAAGCCCCGGAGCACTAGATATCAAAGAGAATAGGTTGCTGTAATAAAACGTATGATAAAAGACAATGTGCTTCAGCAATATTTTGATTTGTAACAGCAGCAAGTTAGCACTCCTAAAATCAGCAAATATTTATTAGAAAGATGCCAATTAGTGAGTAGAATATGTATGAGATGTTAAGCAATGATTGTATGCATGTGATATCATGAGATTAAGCTAATTACTTGCAATATGCTCAAGCCCTAGTGGCTGTAACAGAATTTATGACAGCAGCAAATAAATGGATTAGGATGCAAGGCATTCAGCCACAATAAGCATGGAGATGCAATGCAATATTTAAATTACCAAAATGCTTTGAGAGAGAGTGAGAGTATTAGTTGAGAGTTTGTATCACTTGCAAGCAAAAGACAAGTGTTGTCTTGTTTCTTTCAGCAAATGAAGTTGAGCAACACCTTAAATGGGAAGTTAGATAGCCAAGAAGACTTGGAGGTTTGAAACCCTAGGACTATAACCTCATAGGCCTAGGATTAAACCTCACAAAGACTAACCCTAGAGTTTATACCCTCATAAACCCTAGTGTCATCTCCATCTTCGAGGATGTCTAGCTTGAAAATCTAAGTGAACTAGGTCAAACCCTAAGATTTATCCCCTCATAAACCCTAGGTCTTGAACTAGCTAACACAAACCCTAGGGGGATAAACAATCTTAACCCTAGACTAGGTCTTAAATGCTTAAATTAAGATGAATGAAAAAAGGGAGGGGGATAAGCAATCTTAATCCCTCCTTTGAGTTTCTAACAAAATGAACCTAGCATATAAGGTAACATGCAACAATTAACCATCTAAAAGAGTATCCACCATAATATACCATGAATAATCACTTAAAGTTGAGAAAGAACACTTTCTAATCCAAGTCAATATGCACGAGGAAACCCTAGTTTCATAAGTCATCCATCAAAACCAAGAAAGCGTCCACAAGATTATTGTCCAAAAGGTGCACACGAGTACTCCACAGTAGAAAAGAAGATAAGAGAGCAAATATAAGTGTTTCTCACAAATGGTGAATTGTGATATACAAATGAGGTAGCGTTAGCCTTTAAATATGAGGCAACCCTAGCGCTAAAAACACTCAAAAGCCCCTAAAACAATAAATGTCCATGATACAAGTGAGATAGGTCAAGGTCAACCCCTCAAATAGCCTCAAACAATAATAGAACATGCTAATACACCAAAACATCTCCTCCAATATCACCAAGCGTAAGAATCCCCAACAAGGATGATGTCATTCTCTAGAAGGGTGCAAGGGACTCCAAAGGTAACGTCTCATCATCAAAAGGTGCAAAGTATGGTGAAAGGTGACACCTCCTGATCAAAAGGCCATGTCTCATCATCAAAGTGGTGCCCCAATAGTAAGCAAGCCCCGGTCATCATGAAAGCATCATAATGCATGACATCATCATCCATATGCTCAACGTCCAAGGTGAAATGGTCAACATCCAAGGTGGAATGAAGGTGCATCACCTCTCTAAAGGATATCCAATCATGTCCAAGTGCAACGTCCTCCATCAAATCTCTAACAAGCTCTGGGTTGATAGTTGGGAATGTTACCCGGGGTTTATAGCCTTTAATTCGAAACAATCTCTTAATCCACAGGTAATATGTACTAGGGACTAAGATTGATTTTATATGTTAAATGTAACTGTGAAAAAAAAGAAGCGGAAATATACATAAGTGTGTAAAGGAGCAGAGACGAGTATAAAAGTAAAATCTAAACAATATCATAAGATACGCATGTGACACTGAAATCAGAAAATTGATTTTTTTATATTAATTTCATTATGAGATACAAAGAAAAATTCTCTTTACAAACCCTTGCAAGGTAGGACCAAAGTTAGATTTAGAAGCCTCTGATGGACACCATACAAAAAGACTTTGACAACAAAAGAAATTGAAGCTAAAGATCTGGATCAGCTTGCCATAACAGTGTTGTCACTTGACTCTGCAAAATATCCTTTATCAGTTATGAAATCTAATCCATAAACAAACAAGAATACACAGACTGCCAAGAAAGATCATAACCTTTAGAAACAAGTTGTTGAAAGATATGATTCAGTTTTGACTCCTACTACCTTCAATAAGACTCTATTGTCATCAAGATGGTTTAGTTTTCTAGTAAACTTAGAATGAATGAAGAAAAATAAATATCTCACAAGTATAGAGCAGACCTTATATCAGAAGTTCTCCTTTTGTTCCATCTCCCTTTTGTCTCTTCTTCTGATTGAGCTTTTATTCTTCTTCAAACAAGTTATGGTAGTTCAACTACCTTTCTTTTGTTAAGCTTTAGTTAGCTTAACCACTAGTTTGAGACAAATAGATAATAATAAAATAAATATGTGTTTATCAAATAATAACTAAATAGGTGGAATCCCTAGTCTCTTTGTTAAATTTTAACAAAATATGACCCCTCCTTGTTTCTCCCTTTTTATTGACTTCAATAATCAGCATGATGTGAAATATAATAACCCAAGCTATGCTCCAACATTTGTCTTGTAACTCCCATTCACATAAATAGTCAAACATTTTATTATTAAAAAATAAAACATGATTGTTGACCAAAAATAGGATAATATCCACGTTGTCCAAAACATTATGTCTAAATATATGCTTGTTGTCCAAAAAACAATATGTTGTCAAACCAATAACAACATCAAAATCCATATTTGCTATGAGAGGCAGTTTGCCTCTTTTCACTACTGCCCTCTTTTGATCTTTTTGTTGCAGCCTTAGGTTGATTGGAACCTTGAGGATGGATTTCGCTGATGACATGGGAGCAATTGTCTTTGATGTGAAGATGGGAGGACACAAATTCAGAGGAATTTTCGGAAGAGCTAAGGGAATTGGCCATTTTTTTCCCTTTATCAATCTCTAGTTCGGGCATGGTGGTTTTGAGCCTTTTGCTTGCATGTGAGGAATGGGCAGGCGAAACAATGTGATCAGCTTGGGCATTTGGATTGAATTGCAGTGGAGGAGGAGACAATGGCAACGATACTGTAGGCCAACCATTATGATGTGTAGCAGGCCGATGGACGATCTCTTGCCAACCATCATTGGCAGGTGGTTTTGGCTGCATAGAAACATGAGGGGAAACACAGATACCAGAGAAGTTTTGATGTGGCTGGAAAGGAAGCCTCTCAGGTCGGGGTTGGAGAATCCCTTGGCCAACTAGGTTGAAAAACCCAACTTGAAAAGTTGATTTAGTTCTTGCGGATCAGTGTCAAAATGTATTGAGAATCTTGGCCTTCTATGGCCTCTTTGCCAATTGTTTCCTTTACCTCTATTTGCACCTCTGCTATTGCTGCCCCTGCTAAAAAAACTCATCCTGAAGCAATATTTCAATCAAAATACGAAAACTTTTAACAATCCATTCACTAATACTTTACCTAAAATAAAATCGAGATGTTGGCTCTATTATTCATAGCAAAAGCATATGCAATCCATCCATTGATACAATCCACCAAATATTGAATTTAATAATTAATTGCAAATGAACAGGGAATTACAGGGTTATTGGGAAGATGGGGGCCTTTGTAATGAATGAAAAATAATATCATGGCGGGAAAAAAGAAATGGATACTGTTCAAAAAAAATGGAGAGCCTTTCCTTTATAAAACAATGCCTTCATATTGAAACCTTCACTCAAATCATAATCCAAATCCATTGAATGAATTTATAAGAACAGAACAGGGAAGTGAATTAAATGTTATTGGGAAAATGATGGGCATATAATGAACGAAAAGTGATATCATGGACGGGAGTAAGATGGTTATTGTTCCATTAAATAAAATATCATTCATTAATTCTATAGTTCATAATAATATTCTTTGCTGGAAATATTTTACAATTATTCGCCAAGCCGATTTGGATAGAAAGAATCCCCTTAACCAAATCTCATTCGAGCCACAACCATTTCTTTTATAACACTTCATCATACAACATCCATGAACTACAACCTCCAAACAGTTTAATATCAAATTCAAGGAAAATTCCAAAACTGTCAACTTCCGTAGTCTTCCTTTTCTTTTTTCCAAAACCATAGATATTCTTTTAAAATGGTAAAGCGATTTGTAGAAGACCAATAACAAAGCATTTTGGGTTGACAATAATCATAACTAAGATATTTTAAATTGGCATGAAAGACTAAAAGGAATCACAAGGACCTTTCAACGGTGCATCAAAAATTTCGCTATAACCTCAAATCATTAGCAACGAAACCAAAGTGGCTTGAAAACCCTAGTGTGAGTTTAACAATCAACAACTCATATTAACTTTAGAAGTCAACTGAAATCCTGGTGGATAAATAACACAGCAAGCCCACGGTTTTGAGTTTTCAAATCAATGTTATGACTATTGGGGCAAGAAACAAGACTTCAAATTATTTACATATTAGAATTCAATGGGAAACAAGGCCTAAAACGAAACAAAGTAGGTGTAAGGTTTGCAGTGCATTCCATAAGCACGGCGATAATAATTCCTTCCCAAAAAGTTTCTTGGCAAGCTTCCAAGGCGACAGCAATTACCACATACAAATTTTTCAAGGCCTGGGTTTCGCCAAGGTAATATAATAAACCTTCATTGCCCTTTTCTTTTACAGAAAAAGAGAACACTTTAGAAATTAGTCATAGAATCTGAGCAAGCATGAATTTAATTGTTGTAAAAACCTTTTCCAACAGTTCAATTGCCAACGTTTGTTCCAAACGTAACCAATCCATATAATCCAAGAGTAGAACGTCGAACAATAACTCGGGTTCAAATCAATTTTATGCCAACAGGAAAGCAAATACAATCACATTGTGTTTTGCACAGCCAGAATGCAAACAATACACCATAGACTTTGTATCAACAATATAAATACAACGTTTTCTCCAAGCACAACATAATTCATACCCTAACCCAAACACAGAGTCGAGCTATAGTTTTGGTTTGAGTTGCTCAAATGCCCAAAAAGGAAAAACAAGGAAAACCCAAATCGAAATGCTATAAACTTTGGAGAACAAATACATTTTGTATGCAAATTCCTAGAGCCAACAAAACGATTTTAACTCAAGCAGAGTTTCAATTTAATGAATGAAGAGATAAAAGTTTCATACCTATAAGAGTAAACCTAAGGAAACCACGAGACGCAACTCCTTCAAGGCCAAAAATGGTGGAGTTTCTATTTACCAGAGCACCCACAGCAAATACCAAAAACATAGTGAAGTTGGCGTCCCCGAGATAGGGTAAGAATGACATGCAATAAATGCATGTCGCTTCCCATCTCCCATTATTAAATGTCACCAACCATAGCATAATGAAGCGTGCTAGCCTCCATCAACCCTTTACACATATGTCCAATGTTTTGGCAAAGTGACTATACAAACCTCTAATATCAAAAGTCGGGTCCAAAATCAACACAAGGATCCACAACATATACCATTTTCCAAAGAAACTCCATACCATATGATAACCCATTGTCCAAATATAACATAAGTTTGCATATAATTTGCACTTAGTGTTATAGTCTAGATATAGAAAGGGCAAGAATGTCTAATGACATAAACATTTCTTTTCAAATCAAATTATAAACCAATCATCCATAAATTACAATTAGAACCAGAGTTTTTCTTTTGTTCCCAATTGTGTAACTATTCTTGTAATGCAATAATAAGCGAAGCTTTGACATCTTAACAAGAGGAGTCATTTCCTTTTATTACTGTCCTAAGGGGTCCCACCTATTTAGTATTAATAATACGTACATATAAATGCATTGCAACTTATTTGCAGGCAAGGATCTCATGTTGCGTTTTTTTAGGCATCAACACACCACTGATTACTTCACCAGATGAGTGGAAGCTATCCCAACCAAGAAAGCAACGGAAGAAGTTGTGATGAAATTGCTTGAGGAAAAGATTATTACAAGATTTGGTGTCCCTGCTAAGATAACCACCGACAACGCCAAAGCCTTTAGCTCAGTGGTGTTCAATGAGTTTTGTTTCAAGAATAGGATGGTTTTATCACACTCTTCAAATTATTATCCTCAAGGGAATGGATTGGCAGAATCCAACAACAAAAACATCATGAACATTGTAACAATCATTGTTGGGGAGAACAAGAAGAGTTAGGACAGCAAGATCGAATATGCCTTGTGGGCCGACCGCACAACCACCAAGACTTCCACTGGAGGAACTCCTTTTGAGTTGGTGTATGGATTTGAGGCTCACTTGCCTATAAATCTTCAAATTCCAACGCTACAAAGTGCCCAGCAATTCAATACAGATAAGGAAGCATTGCAGGGGCGAATTGATCAGCTCGTAGAATTGGATGAGACTCGAAGAATGGTCTTCGATCAGATGGCAAGGAATCAAGAGAGAGTAAAAGGAACTTTTGATCGAAAGTCAAGACAAAGAAACTTCAAGAAAGGGGATCAACTTCTACTGTGGGAAATGTTATCGCACAATCTACACTTGCCCAAAACCCCAGGCAAGTGGATGCAAGATGGGCGTAACAGGGGGTGACCTATCATTGTCACCTTAACAGGAAACCCCTTTCTATTTATGGATATATCAAGATTACCCCAGGGGAGACGTCCCCAATGACCTAAAGAGATGATAACTAAGGAAATGATGCAAGAAAATCCCCCTCTCACTCGTCACTCAATTCAAAAGGTTCTAATGGTCCTTAAAGGATGAAGCAAATGGTAAAATGAAGTGTACCTGCCCAGAACAAGACAACAAGAAAATATAGCAACTTGCAAGTACAAAGATATGATGTTAGTGCTTCTTAAGACCATAAACCTTCAAAAAGTAAGCTAGCTGATATGAATTTGCAGCAATGCAACAGTTTATAACAGCAATTAATATTTTATAACAGCCACAAAAATTATGCCTTGAAAGTGCTTGAAAATGACAAGAAGAAATAGCTTTAACCTAGTTGAATGATAAAAGTTTGTCACAAGCAAGTTTGGCAATGTCTAGCTAGCAAAATAAGTCACTTTCGCAGAGAATTTGTTGCAGTTAGATGGCTGTAGCAATCTTTTGCAACAGCAGCAAATTCTAGTGGTCAAAAGTGCAAGAAAACACCATGCAAACTCAACACTTATCTAGTAGATTCACTGACAATTGTCATAAGTGATTTCCCGATGATGTGAGTGTGAGTTGTGTAGGTGCATGCGGCAATTTGGCTTGAATTAGTATGGCTGTAACAATGTTTTGCAACAGAAGCAAGTTAGTTAAGGAGTTAGTCTAGTTTAGGGTTAGCAAATGTTAGTAAAAGCTTCAAGAATAAAGGTTTGAGTGTTTGTTTGATCAATCATCCACTATAATGAGTAGACTAGTGCCTTTTAGGGTTTATGGAGTCACAATAGCAGCGGCAAAAATTGGAGCAAAGTAGCAATGATAATACTTTGTCAAAGGAGAAGGGATGAATGGAGGAGGTGTTGGCTACCCAAGGCCTCAAGCATCCAAGTCCTAGGGAGAAATTTGCTAGAAAGTAAGGGATCTTAGGCCCTAGCGAATTTTTCCTTCCATAGACTATTGAGAGAAAATAATGCAATAGGCAAGTAGAGTAACACTACTAAAGAGCTAGCACTTTAGGGCTCTAGTAGCTACTTCTTAAACAAGGTGCACTTTAGAAATTTAAACAAGTGGAAAACTATAGAGAGAAAGAAGTAACTTATGTTTCTCCCCTAGGGTTTAAGCAAGCAATTGCATAATCTTTAACATGAACAAAGTAAAATTTGCCACAAGCATTCATTACATAAACAAATCACAGATTTTCTACTTACTTCACCAAGAATAATCAAGCCAAACCCTAGTTGATGATCTTCCACAATGAGAAATAGCAAAAATACACCAAAAATTGCCTCTCCAAGAAGTTGTGCACTAGCTAGTTCAGCCAAAAACCCTTAAACAAGGCCAAATTTCAGACCACACCACTTGTGTGATGAGTGATGATGAAAAAATGAGAGTATTTTCTCTCTATTTATACAGTATCAATCATAGTTTTAAAAACCGGTCTAACCGGAACCGGAACCGGCCGGTTTGACCGGTTTGATGGTCGACCGGTTCAAACCGGTCAATAAACCGAACCGGTCGACCGGTTTATGACCAAACCGGCCGGTTTGGTCCCAGAAACCTAAAACCCCCTAAAACCTAAAACCTAAGTAACAAGTTGGAGTTGTAAGGTGTTTTGGTGTGTAGCTGAGGGTAGTAATTAATGGTAATGTTAAAGTGACATTCTCCTTTAT
>CBVK0101456532.1:0-11098 GCA_900067695.1 Picea abies | reverse complement strand
CCAGAGGATCGGTGCACATGGGGAGATGATCAGTTCGGACCTCCATGGGGCTGAAGAGCCTATCAGGTGGTTGCTAGGATGGCAGAGACAGGACAGAGTTATGACGAGCCCTTGCACAGAGAAGGACGCCCTCATCAGGACATTTGGCATAGATTTGACCTATGGGGATCAGCCCCTTGCAGATGGGACGTTGACCTAGATGGATTTGACGCCACCCAGGACCAGTTGGACGCCTTCTGGAGCAGATAGCAGTGTGTTGGGCCTTCTGGGTACACATAGCAGGTTGCAGAAGCCCCAAGAGGGCCAACGTCTGGCTTACTGGATGCTGATTATGCCCTGAAAGGGCCAACGTCTCCCCTATAGGGGCTTGACGCCTTCATTTTTTTGCTCATTTTGGCAGTTTTAGCATGTAAAGTGACAAATAATTGAATAATGTATTGTCAGCCTTGTCGGCTGTTTTCCATGACCTATTTTGTTAATTAAAGGTCATGAGGATCATATAAAGAGAGGACGTTGCCTCTCATTTTTATCATAACATAACTTGCTCTCTTGTGAGAGATACATTCTTAGCTCTTGTTCTTGGTTTTCTTCTCTTTTGGAGTGAGGCGCAACTTCTTGGAGGACTATTTTTTGGCAAGTGGTGCTTTTTATCATTGGAAGGTTTACAACTAGGGTGTGGATTATGCTTCATCATGAGTTTGTAAGTGTTTTTTCATCAAAACTTCTTGATTGAATGGTTGTTGATTTAATATCTTGCATACATTTCTATCTTGTTATTATTTGCTTAATTCTTGAAACCCTAGGGAGCCAACACACAAGTAGGTTGTGGCTTCATGTCCCCATGATAAAAGCTTATAGCCATTTGATTTGAGTAGGTTTAGCCTAGCCATAGCTACACTAGACTTCCTCTTATCTTGAGTTAGTTTTGAGCACAAATTGAAGAAAGAAGGCGTCCTAGGCCTAATTAAGTTTACACCTAGGGTTTACTTCTAGGGTTTTGAAAAGCCTTGCCATAGCAACACTTTTCAGCCATAGATTTGTGTCCATAAGCTAGCCGTTTTGCCAAAGAAGTCTTAAGGAGAGAAGAGGAAGCTTTAGGCCTAGCCTTTAGGCCTAGCTTTAGCTACACCTAGGTAAGTCTTTCCTTCTTAGGGTTTTGGGTTGGTGGCCTTGCCATAGCAACACCATCAAACCCTAACTCTCTTGTCCTTAAGTTTAAGTTTCTCCTAAACCATTAGTCTCACTTCAATTGACTCCATTAACCCAAGGCACTAGTCTAGAAGTAATCTTGAGCTTGTTTATGTTCCAAGTCTCTTTCAAAACACTTTTAAATTGGAACCCTAACTAACCTAGCGTCTAACCCTAGCTTTCACTAACCCTAACCCTAGAGGTGACGTCCTAACCTATTTCAACTCTTGTTTGCTCTAAAAATTGCGGCCAAGTCTCCTCTAGGTAGCCATAGAGGTATTCAACTTTTTCCTTGGTTAAATTTGCAAACGTTGCTTCTTTGGCTTCTCTAACCAAACATTTAGGGCTGACGTCATAGTGACTGCAGCAAACTTATATAGGTGATGTCACATTACTTTGATCTTTTGCTTAGCTTGCAACGTTGTGACTTTTCTTACCTCATTTGATAGACATTGAGCTAGTAATTGCATTTATAAGCTTATTGAAGAAAACGTTTCACTCTTTGTCTCCATTTTGACTTATTGATTAATGCTTGACGTCACCCTATAGCAGCAACAATATAGGTGATGCAGCAACATTATATTTATGAGCAAACTTGCATTGTGATGATATAAAGGATTGATATTTAACATTGAATGCTCTTGTCTCTTTATGCATTTATTGAAGAAGTGATATAAGTTATTTGTCTTAGATTAGCAATCATTGACTTCGTCAATAATAGCATTTAATCATTGCTCATATATATGATAAAGATAGTCATTAATATCTTGAAATACTAACCACTGCAGCACATATTCTAGTTATTTGTCTTGTCTCGCAAACAGGTGCCATTCAGTGGAAGACTTTTCTCTTGACTATCTCATACTTGGCAGTAATCTGTGAAAGGGATTCTTTAACTTGGTCCATTACCCCTTTAGCCCTTCAGAAACCCAGATTACATAGGGACGTCTCCCTTGGACTAGCCCTCCTAAATAGAAAGAGCTCCCCATTGAGGTGACAGTGGGTGGGGAAGCTCCTATTACGCCGGTTTCAAGCCTTGACTCAAGCTCCTTAAACTTTTCCTACAAACCGTGCGATAACAGTTCTTACTTCATGGAGAGGTCCACTTCACTTGCTTAAGCGCACTCTAGAGAGTAGAGGGCGCAAGGGTAATGGAGAGGGAGCTACTTATGGTTTTTGCTTGAGGGGGCGCACTTGAGGAGGGGATGCATTATCTTTTGTGGGAAGCTTTCTTGAGAGGAGGAGGCTACTACAAAGGCAAAGGCAATCAAGAGCAAAGGCATCAGGATAAAAACAAAGAAAACAAAGAGAAGAAAGGCTCACCAAGGCAAGGGGCGCCTTACTTCACAAGGCTTGTGGGGAGGTCTTCAAGGAACTCCAAGGCATCTAAGAGTGGTTGTTATTGTACCAGGTTCACTTGTATATGTTTCCTGTGTTGTACATTTTGCTTTGAAGCCTTCTATATATATCTGCTCCAAACTGGTTTTCCCCACTGGGGGGGTGGTTTCCAAGGTCATGTTGACCAAAAACATGTGTCAATTTCATGCATGCTTAGAAATGTAGATCAGCATTTTAAAGTTAAAAGATCTAAAGGTAGTGTTATTTGTTTTGATGTATATTGCGTGTGCTAACATTGAGTAAAGAAAACACTTGCAAGGGCAACTCAAAAGGACACTTAACCATCAAAATATTGAGTTGAAAGTTGGTGATTTTTTGTTGTCCTAAAACAGCAACAAAGGACAGCCACAAAGTTGAAACTTGGAGCCATACTAAGGTCAAAGACAGACCTTAGTTGGCAACCTCATAGGACCTCAGAAAATCTACAGCAACAACCATATTAACCAAAAGGCCTCTTCTGGTCTATTATCACAGGATCTAGCACTTGTGCAAAGCCTTCACAAGATGCTAAATCAATGTAACATATGGAAGTAATTGCCACTGTCACCTAGGCAAGTACTTCCCTCGTTTAGTGATGGATGAGGATCCAACACAAGGGAGGCTTCCCTTGAAACCTCAAGGGATCCAATAGCAAGCTAAAGGCAAGTCTACAGCCCCCTATCTTGGTCGCTTGATGAGATGAGCTAGGTCTAGAAGAAAGGGCAAAGTCAGAATGAGTTTAGACAAGGTAATTGATCGTGTGTGCATGTGTGAGAGGTGTTCCAATGCATTCAATGATAAATACCAAGTCTAAGGAAAGAAGAATAAGCCCCAGAGCACTAGCTATCAAAGAGAATGAATTCTGTAATAAACTTGCAGTAAGAAATAATACACTTCAACATATAACAGTTTTACAACAGCAATGGTATAACAGCTCTAAATCAGCAATATAATGGATGAAAATGTCTAAAAACAATGAAAACATTTACAGACTATCCACCAACAATCGCATGAAGTTAAGAGCATGGAACTATGTTAGTTATCAGCAATATGCTCAATCCCTAATGGATGTAGCAAACACTTATAACAGCAGCAAGTAAATGGCTTAGAATACAAAGCTTTCAGTTGGAATGAACATGCAAAAGCAATGAAGTACCTAAACTAACAAGTCACTTTGAGAGTACTAATTAAGAGTTTGTATCACTTGCAAGAAAAAGACTAGTGCCATTTTCTCTCCTTGGGAAAAAGGAGTCAAGCAACACCTTAAATTGGAAGTTAGATAGCCAAGAAGACTTGGAGGTTTGAAACCCTAGGACTGTACCCTCATAGGCCTAAGATTAAATCTCACAAAGACTAACCCTAGAGTTTATACCCTCATAAATTCTAGTGTCGTCTCCTTCTAGGACATCTAGCTTGAAAATATAAATGAAGTAGATCAAACCCTAGGGGGATAAACGATCTTAACCCCTAGACTAGGTCTTAAATGCTTCAAAATTAAGATAAATGAAGATAGAGAGGGAGATAAACAGTGTTAATCCCTCCTAGAGTTTCTAGCAAAATGAACCTAGCTTACAAGGTAACATGCAACAATTAACCATCTAATAGAGCATCCACCATAATATACCATGAACAAGCACTTAAACTTGAAGAAGAACACTTACTAAACCAAGTTGTTGATTTTTCTAGTGTTTTCTCACTGCTGCAATTTATCCCAGTCCCGGTTTCAATCACTCCTTATCACTCCAAATGTTTAATGCCCTTTCCCAGTATTAATGAAATTTGCAAACATTAATATGCATTAAATTTCGAAATGAAGAATCTCAGAATGCCAGCCAAAATAGTGCATGTTGGCTCTTAACCCTCAAAATTTTCAAGGGTGAAAATCTAGGGGTTAACACGTCTCGACCCCTTTAGCATAAAAAATGTTTGTCATAAAATCTGCCTAAGATGGAAATTTAGTGTTAACAACTAACAAGTATGCTACACAGATGCTTGAGTTCTTGATAAATTGCAATCCAAATAAAGGTGATCTAGTACCTACTACCAATAGTAGTTTTTGATGAGTTGTAGTGCAAATAAAGGTGACTTGGGACATTAGTGTTAAGGTTTCAAGATGAGCCCATGGTAACTAAAGTGGAACCGTGGCTTTCATAAACAACTTTAAACAATGAACCATGTTATATGATCCCAAAGAGCACAATTCCTTGTGTGTATTATACATCAAATAAAGCTAGAGCCTCACAAATAAATTGGTTTAAGGTTTACCCCTAAGACCCCACAATAACCACTAAAGTGGATAGCCATAAATGAAGCAGTCCAAAAGGCCCAACCAACCCCTCAATTTGGGTTTATATTAAATATTCTCACATCTACCCTTAAACACAACTTGGAGAATCACGAAGGTGGCATTATCTTAGCAAAGATGTGCTTCTTATCAACCCATGACGGCGGCTCTCCTCTTCCACCAGTGTCTTGACGACTAGGAATTTTTTATGGCAGGGAGAGATTCCTTCCCTTACAAAACTCCCATCTTCCCTTACAACAACAATCATGCACAAACCCTTCCTCATAGTGTTCTAATGGTGACTATTCACAACTCATTGAAGCAAATGCCCATAACCATAAAGAGAAGCTCTAATTCAAGCTTTACAATAAGAAGGTGCACCCATAAAGCATCACCATTGGACCCTCTATGCAAATTCCTCAACTCCAATCACCTTTCAGTAGTACGCACATGTAATGGTGTCCATGGTTTTATTGCACCTGCCAGCATATGTTGCTCACACCAATAACAATGCTTCATTTCTACAATGCATCCACAGCACTAGTTCCAGGAAATCTACCTCTGCACGATCAAGGGATTCAGTTTAGATCGAAAACAACCTTAGACTCAATCAACTTCACCATTTGGTTGCTCCAATAATTTATCTATGACTCACTCTTCACATAAACAATGCTAGTGACCTCCCATTGAATTAAGTCACCTTCATCATGTGGTTTTCAACACAATTCTGATCACAATAAAGATCTCTAGAATACAGACTTTTTCACACTTCAAAAAATAGAAATTTGACCTTTTTCATAACAATTGAAACAAAGACCTACAGATTCAAGCTCAACCACATACTTATCAATTCCACCACTGGAAAATCAAAGCAAAGAAGACTACCAACGATCATACTCAAACCTTCTTCACCGTGTTTACTTCCATCAAGCAGATAAGCCAATCACACCGAACAGAAAATGTTCCAACCGCCTCATATCAGAACATCCATGTTGTAAGTGATCAATAAATCTTTAGCCACAACGAACAATCTCTATGCCATGAACGAGTCCATATCAACTGAAGTGAAAATTGTGGATATCCAAGAATTCTCCATTAGAACTCAATTAAAGTTTCACATCATTTACACAGTGTATGGTTTCAAACCCGCTTTGATACCATGTCAGGGTTTCAAGATGAGCCCAAGGTAACCAAGTGCCACAATGGTGTTCAAAAACACCTTACACAAAGAAGCACATCTTCATAAGATCCCAAGGAGCACAATTTATCGTGTATTGTGTGTCAAATGAGGCTAAAGCCTCACCAATAAATAGGTTTAGGGTTTACCCCTATGACCCCAAAGGGTGAGACCATAATAACCACTAAAGTGGTTAACCATAAATTAAGTGATCCTAAATTTCCAACCAACCCCTCAAGTTGGGTTTACATTAAATATTCCTCACAACAAGAAACCTAAGCTCATATGTAGTAGTCTTGAAAGGATACATTGGTGCCTAAGTTGCATTTGTTCATGAATTTTGCTACTAGGTGTGTTATCACAAAATTTAGCACTTGTGCAAAGCCTTCACAAGATGCTAAACTTGCGCAACAATTGGAAGTAATTGCCACTGTCACCTAGGCAAGTACTTCCTTTGTTTTAGTGACGGATAAGGATCCAACAGAAGGAAGGCTTCCCTTGCAACCTCAAGGGATCCTATAGCAAGCTAAAGGCAAGTCTACGGCCCCCCTATATTGGTCACTTGATGAGATAGGCTAGGTCTAAGCAAGAGGCAAAGTTGAGATAAGTTAGACAAGGTGATTGATCATGTGTGAGAGAGAAAGGTGTTCCAATGCATTCAATGATAAATACCAAGTCTAAGAAAAGAAGAATAAGCCCCAAAACACTAGCTATCAAAGAGAAAATCAATGTTGTAATAAACTTGCGGTAAGAAATACTACACTTCAGCAATATCTAGCTTATAACAGCAGCAACTTAGCAGCCCCAAAATCAGCAAAGTAGTTATGAAGAAGATACCAATTATCAAGTAGAAGATGTGTGAGCTATTAACCAATCATTACATGAAGGAAGGAGCATGAAACTAAGTTAATTATCATTAATATGCTCAAGCCCTAATGGCTGTAACAGAATTTATAACAGCAGCAAATAAATGGACTAGGATGCAAGGTGTTGAGCCACAATAAGCATGAAGATGCAATACAATATCTAAATTACCCAACACTTTGAAAGAGAAGAGTATCAATTGAAAGTTTGTATCACTTGCAAGTAAAAGACTAGTGTCATCTTGTTTCTTTGGGAAAATGGAGTCAAGCAACACCTTAAATTGAAAGGTAGATGGCCAAGAAGACTTGGCAGTTTGAAACCCTAGGACTATACCCTCATAAACCTAGGATTAAACCTCACAAAGACTAACACTAGAGTTTATACCCTCATAAACCCTAGTGTCGTCTCCTCCTTCTAGGACGTCTAGCTTGAAATCTAAGTGAACTAGGTCAAACCCTAAGGGTTATACAATCATAAACCCTAGGTCTTGAACTAACACAAACAAACCCTAGGGGGATAAACAATCTTAACCCCTAGACTAGTTCTTAAATGCTTCAACAAATTAAGATGAATGAAAATAGGGAGGAGGATAAACAATCTTAATCCCTTCTAGGGTTTCTAGCAAAATGAACCTAGCATACAAGGTAGCATGCAACAATTAACCATCTAATAGAGCATCCACCATAATATACCAAGAACAAGCACTTAAACTTGAAGAAGAATACTTACTAAACCAAGTCGGTGTGCATGAGGAAACACTAGATCAAAGATCATCCACCAAAACAAGAGAAAGCATGCACAAGATTATCCTTCATGAGGTGCGCACAAGTACTCCATAGTAGAAGAGAAGAGAAGAGAGCAATAGAAGTGATTTCTTACAAGTGATGAGTTGTGATTTTTCCATGAGGTAGCGCTAGCCTCTTTATATGAGGCAAACCTAGTGTTATAACCCCTGAAAGCACCCAAAAATACAAATAATCTGTGATACAAGTGAGATAGGTCAAGGCCGACCACTCAAATAGCCTCAAACAATAACAAAACATGCTAATACACCAAAACATCTCCTCCAAGATCACACATGTGGGTGTAAGAATCCCCAACAAGAATGGGGTCATGCTCTAGAAGATTGCAAGGGCCTTCAAAGGCCATGTCTCATCAAAAGGTGAAAAGCATGGTAAAAGGTGAAAAGCATGGTAAAAGGTGACACCTCATCAAAAGGTCATGGCTCATCGTCAAAGGACCCCAACTCATCATCAAAGTGGTGCCCCAATGGCAAGCAAGCCCCAATCATCATGAAAGCATCATAGCGCATGACATTAAAAACTTAAAATGCATTGCCTCATTAGTTCATTTTTTGTTGCAAATACTAGTCAAAATTAAAATATCATTCTCTGACATAAGTTTAAATTAAACCACAAAAAATCCCATAACTTGATACGTGTTGTCACTTATGCATTTCATCTTCATATCCCTTCACACTGGCCTATGACACTCGCCACTATACCCTGTACTCTTATTCTTATTCTTGATTGTCTCCAATTTCCTAGGCTAATCTATAAACAAAAGGAAAAGAATAGCATCAGTGATTGGGGCACTACCTACAAGTATTTGCATACAATGTTTTGGCCAAGCTACCAACATCTTCAATGCCTCTCTGTCCAGCAACCACCTCCAACACTTGCCTAGATAAACATCAGAGAAATATTTGCAATCAGATTTCATATATGGTAACAATGTTTTAAAGTCCTTAATTACATATTTGCTAAGGGAAAATTTCTAACAAAGCATAAATAAGCCAAACAACTAAAATTAGCACAAAACTAGTAAAATTAGAGCTGGATAGCAGTCAAGTTAGTCTTTTGGTTGATGACCACGCATTCTATAACTGTAACACTGTATTTAAGGGTGAATAGACATAAAATTGATATCACTCTGTTATTCAGTTCTGTAAAGAGTGTTTACAAGAAGCTATTTCATTAATCCAATCAAGAAAGGAGTCAGATACATAAATGAAGAAACGGATAGATTTTTTAATTCATGTGAATGAAGGCAAATACATGAATATAGTCAATCCAATTTGAGAAATTTCAAGATGTCCATGTCATTATTCCACAACTTTTAAGTCAAACTTAAGTTACCATGAATAAATTAATGAGTCAACCAACAACCATTTCGTAACATATCTAATTTATAAGATTATATTCAAAAGAAAACACCCAATAAAATAATGAATAAAAGGATAGACTATCATAGTCATGTGAATGACAGTAAATGCATGATATACCAAATCTGATTTGAAAATTTTAGAGATGTCAGTATTATACAACTCTTGCATGAACTTTCAAATTGTCATGTGTTGATAGCAAATCAGGACACATCTATCTATCTATATGCTTACAACACCTTCTATTGCAGTCTCAATTCAAACAAATCTAGATTGATAGACGAGCATCCAATTTTGTCAAAGCTACATCGCACAAATAACATCTTTCCATCTTCACACCCACAAGGACAAAATGGTATGAAGATAGAATTCAAGTACCTAGAAAGTTACATGTAAGTGGAATAGTTTTCACACAAACCTTCATACATTAGCGTTGGATTATGGATGACATGTTTAAGGGCATGTTAACACTGAATTCGCCCATGCAAATTCAAATGTTATTTTCCAGCATGCTTGTGAATAAATATGGGATTAAGATGGACTTTTCCAAAGTCTATTTTGATCGATCTGGCATCGACAGTTTGTGAGTACCTTGGCCAGATTGGTACATTGTTCCAAAGAATATTCCAGACAGATCCTTATTCCAGAGTTGTATACAAGTTTGGAGATCAGACTTAGAGATGAACTTTTTCCAGGGAACAGTGGGTTCAGTTCCATTTTTAGCAAGTTTTGCCAATTTTATCTTTCACAGGTTTTCCCATGCATATGATTGACATGCAACTTTTGGGAGTATGCATGGAGAATGAGGATGGTTACAGGACAATTTCAAAATCTTGAGCTACTATTTTTTGCAGGTTTTTATTTCTAAAAACTTGCCACTTTCATAACAGATTACATTTTTCAATTTTGGGCACCCAATTGAGATTTCTCCAAATGGGCGGTTTCAGATTTTCGAGATTCACAATCTTGGAAATTTTCTATTTTCAGAAACTTTATCTTTCTTCAGATCTAATCATAGATTTGGATACCCATTGGAGATATGTGTAGAAAATCAGTGATATAAGTTAACCCACTAAAACAAATATCACCCACTTAGTAAAAAAATTGATTTCAGACTTAAATGAAAATAACCCAGTTTACTGTTAAACTTCATAAACTGAAATACACATTACTAAGTATTGTTGCAGGGGAAAAATAACAATGAACAGCGATCACTCAACCATGAAATACTCAGAAATTTAGGCAATGCCAGGAAAAACCCCAATGTGAGGAAACCCAATGAGAGAGATCTTTTACTAGCTTTAGGAAAGTCGTATCAGCAGCAAAATAACAAAACCCAGCAGAAGAAAACCACTTACAGCCACAAAACTGCCCTCACAAAATGCTGTCTAGAAAACCGTGCTCAGTGAGCTGTATGGCCTGTATGTCCCAGCTGTACCAGCACACAGAAAAATGTGCCAAAACTGTACTGTACGGACAGCAGCCTAAAAACACCCCCAATGGCAAGAAAAAATACCAGCAGGTACCTCGGTTTACATGCAGCAAATCAGTCTCAAAATCTGCACCCCTTTCCTCTGCTGTACGGACTGTACGGATCCATTCAGTACAGCCTCCAAAACAGCAAAAAACTCTAACACAGCTACACAGCAAATTGTCTTGGGATTTGTGCCCTCTTTCTTCTTAGGAAATGTGCCCAGTTTCTGCCCTTTCCTCTTCAAGCTATCTTTCTCTCTCAATCTTCTTCCTCTCTTCTTCTTCCTCTCTTCTTCTTCTTCTTCTTCTTCTCTTGCACACTACCCTAGGTATTCTCTTATAATCTGAAAGTGACCCTTCACCTTTTCCATCCCTAAATCGATCTAATCTTGCCTTTACAAGATCAAGGGACATGATTCATTCCCTCCAAAATAAATCACTTAAATTATTGAAGTACAAAAAACACTTTATGACCTAAGTGCACTTTAAGTCATAAAGTCAATTTAATAATATAGTAAAAGGTACATTACAAAAAGTCACTTTATTAAAAGATCCACAACTTTATAAAAAC
>CBVK0101456520.1:0-12290 GCA_900067695.1 Picea abies | reverse complement strand
TATGGTTGGGTGACAATATTGTGATATTGTCTATGGTTAAACAAGTACATTGAATATTTTAACAAATAATACCAGTCTCTAACCCCAAAGTGTTCATTAATTGTTTGCCTTGTACAAATGTTTTGAAGTTTGAAAACAAACTAAACTAGAGTGAAGTTAATGACAATAATGCATATTACAATTCATATGCACAATATGCAAATATAAATATCTGATGTGAATGTTACCTGACAGTTTGATCTGTATGGATACCAACAAGTAAAAAGTCCCCAAACTCCCGAGCATGTTTTAGTATCTACAAAACAAAAGATATTCAACAATATCTTTGCAATCAATGACCTTATTAATCCAGCATACACACAAATTCTTTGCATTTGAATGTACAATCTGTATTTGTTTCAGAAAACATATAATTTTATTTCCTGTAAATGTTCTATGTATCACAGGATTACTTCATGGGCTGAGACCAAAAATGTGTTAGTCACCTATAAAGCCTAAATTCGTCTTACAAGCATGCACATATCGAGAAAATTTTCTAGTCACTCTCTTTTGGACTTGACTTCACGATCTAAATGCCAATATAAGAATCTAACCGAGGGCATTAGGGGTCAGCAAGTGGCACCGCCTCCATCTTCCTTCACGACATCATTAAAAGATGCATGTATTGTAAAGTTAAATTAATAACCCCTGAAACACATATTCACTATGCACCAGATTTCTTTTCAAATAGCATGAAGGACAAGTCCATCTGAATTTCTGACCCAATAAGCATCAGGAGTCTCGTGTACACCTTCCCACCCACAAACATGGGACAACATAGATGGGGAGTTTAAGCAACAATCTCGGGATGTACTTCCTACAATTCCCTGCACTCCTCGCTTTCCCCAGATAATTGTACAATCCTCGCCACTGAATAACCTCCTTCCTCCAGATTCTCATCTCATGCAATGAACCCTTCCTCCAGATTCTCATCTCATGCAATGAACAACATTGCCTTAACCAAATTAAAGTTCCGACTCCAGAGTCCAAATGTAGGTAAGATCTACACTATTCACATTTATAAACATGACAAGAAAATATAAAAGCATAAAAACGATGAAATAAAATTCAGCCTAGTTATAAATTAGTGCATATCCTTCCCTTAACAATGTGAGAGCTATAAACATGCCAGATCTAAAACAGCATTATTAAAACAAGGCCCTCAAAATTCAAGAATCAAATTAATGCTAACCATAGTACCTCCACGTGTCCAGCATGAAAGAGATCAAATGCACCATCAATGTAGACAATGCGTGCATCCGGTCCAGGACCCTGCATCATGTACATAGATCAAAACTTTAGTCAGATGAAAGGCCTACTTTTATGCTAGATAAAACTGTAAGCATGAAAGGAAAATGGTAGTCATGATGAAGACGAAAATTGTTTTTATGTATCTACAAGTGCTTACCGAATTCATCCATCCAATTTGGTATTATTATATATTAAAGTTGAAGCATTTATGCAAAAGGATCACAAATGGGAGGCAAAACAATGGACCATGACACTTGCTAGATGCTGTAAATGAACTCATAAGTAGATCAACACTTTGTCAGATGAAAGACTTAGTTATATTCTATACAAAACTGTAAGCATGAAAGGATAGCGGTAGTCTTGACTCTTGCCAAAGCTGAACATTGTGTTTAATGTCTCTACACATCCTTTTGAATACATCCATCTGATTTTGTATAATTATAATAATGACAACCGATGTGGAAAAGGATCATAAATAAAAGGAAAAACAATGGACCAAGATACTAACTCTAAGTCATGTGTCCAAATAGACCCACCCAAGACCCCTGCACACCCACCTCCACCATAAATGATCTCAATAAGCCCCAAGACCCCTGCACACCCACCTCCACCATAAATGATCTCAATAAGATGGTTAGAATGAGCCATAGGGGCAGGAATAGCCTTGAAATGGAACCTAGAAGGACATGCCATGACCAACCACAAAGGTTTAGAAAAACCACCTAAGTAAAAGAAACACTCTACATCATCACAACTTTTAGTTTATCATGATACATCACAAAAAATCCTCGTGAGGAGAATGAAAGCGCAACTGATCATGGAACACTGATCTCGGACATCAGCTTAAAAATGTACAACAGGATGAACTCTGATGCTGGGACAGTTTGGCAAAGAAAATGGGTCACCCTGATGCAAATTTGAGGGATAACAAGGAGCATTTATTTTTACACTGTTGATGGACTCATGATAAACCATCGTTTCTTCCACTTCCTATTTTTTAGAGTTTTCTATTTTTGGACAGTCCATTTATAGACTTTCTACTTTTGGACTGTAGTTGATTATTTTTTACTAGTGATTAGTCATCACTGATGAGTTTGCATTAATAATGAGTGTTGGTGCTTTATATAGAGCTTGACTTCTCTCTTTTAGTGTGCCACACTAATTCATTCATGGTAAGCCCCACATGGAGAGAGAATCTCAGATCTACTCGAGATCACTTGATGCACGTCAGTAAATTTTTAGTATGGTGTCGTCTCAAGTAGAGTGCCCCACTTGCAATAGTCTGTTTGTCAGTTAAGGAAAGTTAGTGAGGTTTGGCATCTTCCTTATTGGCCAGTTGCCTCCTACAGCATGGATGCTTGCGATGAGCAAGTGGCGAGCTAGAGGCCAAGTTGATTGAGTTGAGTCAAACAAGTGGAACACCCACCTTCCCAGTGCACTTCTCTTTTTTATTAGCACATTTCCATCCTTCTTTTGAGCTTAATGAGAAATTATGTGATTGCTGCTACAGTTGTCAGTTTCCTGGTTTTGATGTTCAGCAGGTGTACTTTCCAGATCTACCACTCAATACTTGGCAGATTGCTTTGAAATTCAGATACGTAGTGTCTCTTTCCCTGATCTTTCTTTATACAGTGGTTTTGTTTGAAAAGACCAAAGTTTTGACCAGTGTTTTGTACGTTATTCAGTTTCAGATTTAGGTTAGATCTTTGGAATCAGATCTGTTGATGTTTGTAGCATCAGACAGGTACTTCCACACAGGTCTAAGTGTCTAGACATGTGGAAGTCATCCAAAACCTTCTACCTTAGTAATTTACTTTAGTTAAAGAAATTATTAAAGTAAAGTGTTTTTCTTAATTAATTGAGTTTAATTTAATGAAATACTAAAGCTAATAGCATTAGTGAATTAAATTAATCTTAGCCATTCATCTCAAGTGAGGTAAGATATAGTCTCAACCATTGATCACTTTGGAGATTAGGGTTAGGGCATAACTCAAGATTCTCAACCATTGATCACTTTGGAGATTAGGGTTAGGGCATAACTCAAGATTTTAAAAGCAAGGGTAGGTGAAGGGGAGAGACACATCTTGGAGACATCTAGTGGACTCAATGACTCATAGACAGAGAGCAAAGAAGGACTTTTGCTCTAGAAGATCTCGGATAGGTGAAGAAGGACTTTCATCTAGAAATCAGTTCAATCCAAAGGAGAAGGAAGCAAGTGTGCAACAGCAGCAACAGGTACAGCCACGGACCAGGCCATACAAGAGCCAAAGACAACATCGTACGCGGGTCGCAGGTACAGCAAGGCACGTACATACACGGGCCACATGTACAACAGGGCGCGTACATGCGTGGACCGCAAGTGCAGAAGGGCACGTACATACACGCTGTACAAGTCGTACAGGGCACGTACAGACAGAAGGGCACGTACATACACGCTGTACAAGTCGTACAGGGCACGTACAGATCGTACCAGACATAGTACGGGGGGCCGTACAATGACGGCAGAGTTGCAAGTGTTTGCTGTATATTTCAGTTTCTATTCTCAGTGGAAGTTTTCCCAGTTTAGGAGCCCCTTGTAAGCTTTTCCCAGTTTAGGAGCCCCTTGTGTGCTGTGTGAAGTTTGGTTTCCATATTCCGCTGTTTTATTTCCAGCAAGTATATTGTATTCTGTGAGCTGTAATTTGAATGCAAGAAAGGAAATACAAAAAAGGTAGTCAAATATCTAGGTGCTGGGAATTGCATTTTTCAACAAGATCTGCATATCATGAATTGAAATTTCAACAATTCAGTTGGCCATCCAGAACAAGGTTCCAACTTGGGATTTTCTCCAGAAGCACAATAGATTGGGTCCAGGGGTTTGTATTCTTTGCAGATATGAAGAGAATGTTTCACATTTCTTCATACATAGTTCCTATGCCACGCAGCTATGGAAGGAAGTGGAGGCTCTGACAGGTGTTCAGACTTTTTGGAAAGAGGACACAGTATAAACAAGCCTTAAACAGTGGCTCTTAAAGAAAGAACTGAAAGATTTGAGGGGGATTCCTTGCCTTGTCTTGTGGGGTATTTGGTTAGCAAGAAATGGAAGAATATTTGAGGAAAAGTATATCCCAACTTTTCATATTTTAGCTCAGATCCAATCTATGATTGTGGGGACAAGGGTAGCACCAAAACATAGGGCTCCACAGGTGATAGAGGATTTATCTATAGACAAGTAAAGGCCGTGGGGTTTTTTCGATGGAGCAAGTGCAGATTCTTCTGTTCAAACTGGGTCTGGGTTCAGGGACAAACAATCTTGCTGAATTAATGAAGCTGAAGTTATTGTTTTCTCTTGCCAGTGACAAGTTTGTTCTAATCTTCAGGTGTTTGGTGACTTAAACTGAATGAATGGGAGGTGCCAGCTCCAGGACTACTCATTGATCCCTTTGGAGGACCAGCTGAAAGTGATTGCCACTAAATTTTAAATTTCTTTCATTTACTCATATTTTCATAGAATTAAATGAAAATTTTAAATTTCTTTCATTTACTCATATTTTCATAGAATTAAATGAAGAAGCTGACAAGCTTTACAAGGAGGGGCTACAAGTTTAGATTGAATGCTGGGTGATTGAAGAATTTAATAATGGTCTCCATTCCTCTTTTGGAGTCTATGGTTTGTGCTTATTGTAATAGGTCTTTGATATCACATCAGTTATTTTTCTTGTTTTTACGTGTTTGGCATTAGAGGGCTTTGTTAAAGTTGTGGAGTAGCTTTTACGCTGTGTTTGCCACTCTGTTGAACTAATTTGGACTATGTGGTGATGTTATGCCAATCTTTTTTGGTCCGAGTCAGTCATGATTTACTTAATAGTTTTTTTATGCTCAGTCTGGTGAATGAATAGATTCTCAACATCATCAGAGAGGACATCATCAGACAGTTTGTTTAGGTTACTTGGGTTGATCCTTCAGGGGTGCTAAGCCCCAAGATAGCCTTCTATGCACAGCACTTCCTGGAGTGGAGAGATGACCTTCTTGTTCAGCCCCCCTACAGGCTTCAGCACTGGATGCAAGCTCTCCAGATCCCCCCTTGGGCAGTTTCAGGTTAGCTCTCATTGTCTTCAAGTCGAAACCAACCACCACATCACCCAGGAGGACAGGATTTGCCAAATCTGACATCTTCATGGGACCGTGACAGAGGAACACTTCATCTTCAAGTGCCCCATATATTAAGATATTAAAGGACAATTTTACTGCCTTTTCAAAGAAAACACATAACTCCCTCTCCATGTTCTTCCATTTTCCAGACCAGATATGCAGACCAGATATGCTTGGCCTTGTACCCGAGGGAGGCCCTTGGATTCAGATCTCGCTCTCTCGACCCTCTCCAGCACACACCAGACCCAGTCTGGTCGATTACAAATTTATTTCCAGTGCTTCAAGGCAGCCAGACATTAGCACTACATCAAACATCAGATCTGTGAGATCCCGGGAGGCCACCAGCGCTAGATCAAATGGACCCTTGCAGTCATATCACCTCAGACCCCAGGATAGCTCAGACCACACCAGCAATGGTACTTCCTCCAGGTCTTGATCATGGGCTTCAGTTTGCAGACAGCGAAATATATCTTATACCATATCTTCCAATTCTTCCAAACCATCCAACCAATCATCTATCAGGGGTTTCTTCCCTTCGGCCTCAGATGTTAGGGGAGAGAGCTTCAGGGGATGTTGATCGCACCCCAGGTAAGACATGTCCGCCGGAAGTCTGATGATTCTTGGCCTTCAATTCTCCACAGTTTTTGCTTCTATCTGCATCATCACTTTGTTTAATTGCTCCATGTTGTTAGGGCATAGAATTTGGATCTTTCTCGGCATAGGCTATATTTGTTTTTATCATGACTTTCCAGTAGCCACTTTCGCATTCCCACTTTGTATTTTCACTGATGTAGTTAGAAGTCCCATTGACCTATTTGTGGTCTTATCTGGTCTTTATTCTAGAGATCTAGTCTTTTTTTATGGCAAAAGTGCTCCAGCACCTGAAGAATGTAATTTGGGTTCTACTTTTGAAAAGAAATTATGACTTTTTTCTTGGGACAAAAAAACACATCAGTCTTAAGAGCAGATTGTGCAACAATAAAACTAGATAATACAGCCACTTTAAAATTAGTATCCAGAACATGGTATGATAACTTAGAGAGTAACATCTCGAAGCACCCACAACAAACATGGAAAGATAACTGCAAGTGTATGCAGTTTATTTGATACATTATTCTGCAGTGATATAACAAATTATGACAACAGATTAGAACTTATGGATTGAAAATAGTTTTAAGATTTACATGCAAATACCTTTCCATTTGAAAACTGCACAATGCGTCGTGATGTAGGGAGAAAATGGGAAATTCGAGTTCCACTGGAAGCACCCCTGCTCTCAGCCTTGTGACTGTGCCCATGGCTAAATTGCCGCTGTAAAGAAGCATGAGTATGATTGTCACTGCTCGGTCTGTCTCTAACACAAAGCAGCATCCGACCTAGCACAAAAAATAACATTAAACCATGCACTTAGTTATATGAAACTACAAATATGTCATTATGTGAAAATATCTGTCAGAAACGTTTGATAAAATCAACTAAAAAATAATATCTTCAAAAGTTACAGCTGCCATATTATCAGACCAAACAGCACAAACACAATTTCAACTAAGAAATAAAATAACCTGAATGGTGACATTATGCATATGAACACAACATCTAACTGTGAGAAAGTCCTTGATACCTCCATTGACCACCCTTATTTTATATATTATCTCAAGGAAACAATGTAAGAATAAATCTTTAATAGTTAACTTCTTAGCTATATTGGAAACTGCCTGGAAAAAACAACCTCGAAAAGCCATTGTAGATTAACACATTTGCATTAACCAAAATTGGAACATGTATTCCTGTTAACCCCTGGAATTTGTCCCTTGAAAATCCTGAGGATTAAGAGCCAGCATGACTTATTTTGGCTGGCATTCAAAGATTTTTCCAAACACGGCTTGGTATGAGCCCAGGTTGGTTCCATTACGAGTACAGGTATAGGATTAGTTTGGTAGTGTTCCTTGTTTCAAAGACAGAAGTTGCATAGGTCTTCATGGATAGAGAGAGATGTCTATATATAGTATATTCTCTATTCTTGAGGAGAAATAGATCGGAGGTTCGCATGGCAGTATTGATCACATATTCAGAGTCCTTGCGAACTCATGATTCCAATGAGCCTTTTCCAGACGACATGCGAGAAACTCACTATTTTTAACAGGTGCAGTTTCATGCCTCAGATGATGATTCTGATCACATATTTGGATTCCTCACTGAAAATCAAATCTGATGAGTATATTTTCATTGATATGCGACAAGATTCTATTTTTAGCAATGTTTATTTTTAGACGTACTATATTTGGCAATGGTCTCCTAGTGGTCCAGGACATATTTGGAAATTTCCTATTTTTTAGGGTGACTGCTATTTTCAGCATGTCTATTTTTAGCAAGGCTATATTGTAATGTTCCCAAGCCAGTTTTTTCACTTGGAACACTTATTTGATTAACTGTTTACAATTGCTTACTGTGTTTGCAGGTTTACTTCAGATAGTTGCGCATTGAGGGTTTATTCATGGGATATTATACATGGAGATATAGATCTGACAGATATCATAAACAAATAACAAGATGCAAGCATATAACACCAGTATAGAATCAATAGCTTCAGATCTGACCATTATTTAGATAGTAGAGTGATCCAGATACAATGGATCTGTAGATCTGAGAAAATACAATAAGAATAATGAAGCTGGAAGAACAACTTCTCCAATACTTCACAAAACTGCAGGTAATAGCCTCCCAAAGCTCCACAATAACCTGATGAAGAGATAAGATCAATGTTGCCCCTGTGGATGACTGAAGCCCTGTTTGTTGGATGATATGCGCCCTCCTGGCTGGCTGTAGAACCCCAATAATTCGGCCTTCCTCCTCAAGGCCTCCAAACAATACCAAAACCCCATGAATAGTAGATCGGGGCAAGATAAACCCCCAGATGGAGTTTCAAGCTGAATGGAGAAGATCTGACCCTTCAGATGAGCAGATCCATTTTCTCCAATGCGCCCTCCTTCTCTCTGAAGCTCAATATTTCGGCCTCCCTACTCAAGGACTCCAATAACCCTCAAAATCTCCAGAACTGTAGATCGGGGCAAGACAAACCCCCTAACCAAGTCTCAAACTGAGTGATGAAGATCTAGACCTCCAGATTGTTGAATCTTCAATCTGCAATGCGCCCTCTTTCTCTCCAACTCGTGCCAAGCTCCAGAAAATAATACAACGGAGAACTCTCCTCCACAATGGCCCAGATAGGATGTCCTAGGCCCTACAAAGAAAACCTGGAAGTCCTTTTGTCCAAACTCCTTCTCCTTTACCCAGATCGAATGGATCTCCTTCAGATGGTGTGGCCCCCTACTAGAAACCCCCTGAAGTTGCGCCCTGTCTCCTTCTTTGTTGATGGATAGAACCAAAACCTGTTGTAGAATGGTGTGGGAGGAATATTACACCCCCGGGACCAAGCTTGGATAAAGATATAGGTGGAATCTTTCACCACTGAGTTGATCTCTAGGGTTTGTAACCTCAAAACCCTCAAAGAGTCTTTGTGCTCAAGAGCCCAAAATGTGAAATCAATAATAATCCAAAATGAATGAGAAGTGCGCCCTTCCTTTCTTTTATACCCCTGATCAATTTCTCTGTTGAGTTAGTTAACCCCTCAAGTTAACTCCTAGCTTTCCACACATGTTCTTTTCCTTTTCTTCATTTCACCCTTTTTCACCCAAAGTCAACTTAAGATTATAACATTGTGCTCAGGTACGTGCTTTGGTGTATCTTGGTCCCCATGCTATATGAGGCTATACTCTAGTAGGGACAACTAGACTACTAAGTCTCTCACAACCTCTTTATCAAGAGGTGGGGGACATTACATATATTTAGCAGATGTGGTCGCCATGCAAGGTGACAAGTGGCAAGTCAAAGTTCCAACATTTGGCAACCTTAGAGTCAGAAATGTGGCGCCCAATTGCATGAGTATCTTGGGAACAGTTTTTTAGGATATGTGACGTGTTCTACAAGAAAAGCAAGGCGTGTGAGTGAGTTACCATGATTGAGTCAAACTAAACGTCCTCTCTCCTACTTCACTCCCTCTATCTCACTTTCCCTTTTTCCCATATTCCCTCTTAACTCTCTCCTCCACATGTGTGCATGTCTCCCTTTTTATCTCACACGTGTGCATGTTCCTCTCACTCATGCACACTCTCTCCTCCACACTTGAGCTTTAACTCCATGTGCACCCTCCTTACTTCTACTCACCACTCCATCTCTCACTTTCCATCTCACACGTGTTGACTTCCTCTAACTATTTCTTAGTGTATTCACTCTCTAATGCACCTCCTTTTATATCTCTCACATAACTCCCCTTCTCCACACATGTGTCTCCATTTTTAGTGATTCACTCATTCCATGTGTTATTTTATCCTCCTTTCCTCACACGTGTGCTATCCATCCTTGCTCATGCGCATTGTTTCTATTTTCTCTCATGCACCCAGCTATTATTATCACACTTGTGTGCCCTCACTCTCTTATTTAATGAGGCTCCTCCTCATTGTTCAACGTCAACTTTTCTCAGCAGCAGCGCTACTCTCTCTCATTATTCTTCTCTAGCTTCTAGCTTCTAATCTTTGTCTAAGGAACAATACTTTACCGCTTTTGTACTTGTGTTTAGTGGTGCAATCAGCCCTTTGGCAAGAGCAATAATAAAGTTTTGGTGTGTCTATATCATGCTGTCAAATTTTGTCAATATTGTGCTTAATTTCTTATGCATTGTTAGTTGTTTCAGCCTATTATTGCGGTGTTCTAGCCTTGTAATAGTGCCTCTTTCCTCTTCTTTTCGTTCATTAAAATACTTATGCTGCCAGGTTTTAGTCCAAATAAATTATAAATTGTGTTACTCACCCCTTTGGTAGTCTAACCACTAGCCAAAAGTAAGTTGTTGTTATTTTGTTTTTCTGTTTTTATCTTGCAAATTTTTGAGGTTCATAACAGCAAGGACTTAGGGACACCCCCCTGCGGTTGGCACGCACCAAGCTCAGATGGAGTGGAGACTTGCAGGTGACACTTAGGGCATTTACTCCTAGAATTAGCCTCTTTTACCAACTGACTTTTACTTTATTTCAAATCTGAATTAGGGGTCAAAAAGTGTGTTAACAAATTGGCACCGTTGTCGGGGACCGACAATCCTCGGATTGCAACGATATCTTGAGAGTTTTGATTTTATTGCATTTATTTTATTTTAATTCACCTGGCGACTTAACGAGAAACAAGATCAACTCCATCGAGGAGCACCAGAAGATCATCTAGATTCGATCCTACACAAGGACTCTTTCCGACTCTCGAAGAACCAAAACACCTTTTCTGGAAAAGTTTAATTACATCACCTAGGGGTAGGTCAGCCTAGGTATTTTCTTCACTCAATACCAACATGTTAACCCCTAGATTTTCCTCCTTGGAGATCCAGAGAGTTAAGAGATAGCATACATTACTTGGGTTGGCATTCAGAGATTTTCCCAGAGTTAGCACTTGAGTGAGCCAGAGGTTGGTCCCCATAAAAGACAGATACAACATTGGTTTGTGGTTGCTTTTGCTTTAGAGATAGAGCTAGAATAGTTTCCCATGGATTCAAGAGAGGTGTCTATTTATAGCAGGAGACCCTACTTTTTGGGAGACAGTGATTGGAGACTAGTATCATAGTTTTGAGCATACAGTATTGGTCCTTGTAGGATTATGAGCCCATGATACTTTTTCCGAGGACAATGCAAGTACTTTCTCTTTTTAGTAGCTTGAGCTCCAGGCCTCAGATCAAGATTCTAAGTGTACAATATTGATCCTTGAGACATTCTGAGTATTTGGGACCTAATATGGGATGACTTGTCAATATTTCTATTTTTAGAAGGTGGACATCGGGGCTCGTATGTCAATACTGACTGCATATTTGGAATCCTCACGAAAAATCAAATCCGATGAGTATGATATCATTGACATGAATCCTCACGAAAAATCAAATCCGATGAGTATGATATCATTGACATGTGGCAACATTCTATTTTTAGCAATGTCTATTTTTAAACATTTGACACATGGTGATGTTCTCCTAGTCATTTTGGATTGTTTTGGCAATTTCCTATTTTTTAGGAGTTGAAACCCTATTTTTAGCAGTTTCTATTTATGGTAGGGTTGGTCGCCTCCAAAGGTGACAAGTGGCAAAGTTAGATTATGACATTCGCCAGTGATGCAATGCAACATGTGGCAGCTGGGTGGCATAATTAACGAGGGGGCACACTTTCCAAGGTTAAAAAGCAATTAAATGAGAATTAATTAGTGAAAGAGGGCATGTGGATGAAGTGTCAAGTCTCATAGACGTGATTGAGTCAATCCAGGCTTAAATCGCTAATTTCCTCTCACTCACCATAAATACCACTTTCCATGCATTATAGTTTATTAAAAGCCTTTTAATTCCTCTTATGTGCTTTATCCCTATTAAATAGGGCGCAACTCCTCTTGGCTAAGGGCCATGTCGACTTGGGCTAATTTAAACCTCCCTCATGAACTATTATTCCTTATTTCCCTCCTCCATGCATTAAGTGTCTTCTTTAAATAACAAAGTGCATCGGTTTCCTCTCATTATCTATTTTCCATTCCTCATGTGTGCCCTCCTCTTCTCCCACATGTGTGTCGCATCTCCCTCTTCCTCTCACTCTTCCATGTGCCACCTCACCTTTCCCACTCCTAATCCCCACCCTTGGCGCCTCCTCTACCTCTATTTCCCTCACACGTGGGTCTCTATTTCCCACTCCTCTTTTCCTAAGTGTGCCTCCTCCATATAATTTTAGGGCGCATTCCTCTTTACTATGCGCCATCTACACTCCTCTATCTCACTCACTCTCCCTTAACTCCTACCA
>CBVK0101456515.1:0-20335 GCA_900067695.1 Picea abies | reverse complement strand
TAGGCTGTTGGAGCTGCTGTTGTGAGAGTAGGGATGGTTGCTGCTGTTGTGAGAGTAGGGATGGTTGCTGCTGTTGCAATATCTGTAACTGTTGCAGCGGCTGATGCTCAAATTGTTTTACTTCTGGTATAGATTGCTGCAACTGCTTTAATTGTTGTAATGGTGAGTGTTGTTGTTGTGACTTCTGCAGCAGCAAGTGTTGCTGCTGTAATTGTTGCAGCAGTGGGTTTTGTTGCATTTGTTGCTGTAACTGTTGAAGCATCGGATTCTGTTGCACTTGCTTCTGTAACTGTTGTAGAGGCATATTTTGCTGCAGCTGCTGCAGCACCATTTGCTGTGATGTCAATTGCTGTTGCTGCTGCTGAATTTGTTGTTGTAACTGTTGCCATGAGACTTGAGGTTGTGATTGATATTCCTGTTGCTGCAGAATACCATGCTGCATTTCACGAGGTTGTGAGGTCTGTTGAGGTGCACAGAGCTCTTTACATGCATCATTGCTTCTAAATTCCTCTGAAATAGCACCAGCCATAGAACGGTGGTACTCAAGTGGGACATTTGAGTTGATCACATCATGTCTCTGTTGCAGCCCAATCCATGGCTCTAAACCAAAAACAGATAAAGGATGTTGAAAGTCCAGAATATCGTGTTCGTCCCTAAGCCAGGGTGAAGATCTTTTGGTGGTGCTTTCAATATCTGTTTCTTCCCCTGAAAGGCAGTCACATTAAGATTTAAATCCGAGAGTCCGAAAAGTTCAAATAATCAAAAACAAAATCATTTGATATTACAATCTGTTATACCACAAATTCATGAGCATCGGTTTCTGTGATATGAAGTATAATACTTTTTAAGCTTTTAATCCACCCTAGAACACTGTAAACAAATAATAGATGAAGCATAAATGATGATGAATCTTCAAAACTTAACTATACAATGGATATCCAATACAAAATTAACAATGTTCCATTTACTCATTTGTGATCCAAATGGATCATGTAATAAATGCAATGACTAAGTACTCAGCAATGGGCATTGAATTTTCTCCCAAAGGATCAGATTAAGCCCCGGGCCTGTTAGTAAATCTTGGTCAAATTCTCTTTTCAAATCTTGGTCCTTGTGTTTAGTCTTGTAAAGGGTGGAACAAATGTAATGCAGGGCTTGGATGAAGTTTGGAAGGGGAGTGTTACCTCAATCCTCCACCCCAAAGGAAAATTGGCTAGGCCAAAGGCAAGGCAGGGCAGGGCTTGAATCGTGCAAAGGGGTTGTGATACCTCGGGCCTGTTAGTAAATCTAGGTCAAAGCCTTGTGTTAAGCCTTGTAAAGAGTGGAACAAATGGAATGCGGGGCTTGGATGAAGATTGGAAGGGAAGTGTTACCTCAACCCTCCACCCCGAAGGAAAATTGGCTAGGCCAAAGGCAAGGCAGGGCTCGAATCATGCCAAAGGGGTTGTGATACCTCCACCCTCCACCCCAACTAAAAGGATTTACAAGAGGATTAAAGGGAGTGCATGAGGTCTCGCAACCAATGACCCCTTACCACGTGGCAGTGGAAAAAGGGGCCCAAAAGGCCTTTGTGCTTGCACAGTTGGAAGTTGAGGAACTCAGGCATCCACAAATGCTACTGTAACTGAATCTTGAGGTCAATTGACATTCCAACTACAGGAGACAGGAACACAAAACCCACAGGCAAACAGGAGGCTACTGAAACTGATTCTTGGGGCCGTTGGCCTTCCTATTGACAGAGGAGGAGACAAAGAGGCTGACAGACAGATGAGGGCTTCGGTTGCTAAGGAAGACAAAGTTTCCTCTACTGGTCATTTCAACACCCAAGCTAGCGGAGAAGAATGGAGAGAGGAAAAGATTGAAGTAGACAGAAACCAAAAGAAGATGGTTCATGGAGGAAGACTGTTACAAAGCAAGGGAGGTAATTTTACCTACTATCTTTGAGAATTGGTCATGAGCAAAAGCTCCTTAGAGCCTTTGTATCTGTAATTGTCGTGAGATTAATTAAGAGTAGTGTATAAGCCATTTGAATGCTGGAGTTTTCCCACACTAGATTCTCTAGGGTAATCTTTTGTGTTTGTTGTGTCTGTGATGGTGTTTTCTCTGCATGTAGTTATTGTGATGTAAATAATCACAGATAATTACATAACAAAGTAATAAACACAAAGATAAACATTCAATAATTAATATATTGTCCGTATTGGTGAATACAGTTGGCCATAGTTGAATATAGTTGAGTTTTTCTAGACTGTTTCTTTTTAAAGATACTTCAATGTCTCTGTGTTTGCATATGCCCTCCCACGAATGGATGCCTCGAATATATGCCCCCGAAGGTGCTCTGTGATGGTAGAAATGGGTTCTAAAAACGATTCAAGAGTGTCCGCGGCTTGCCGGAAAGGTTGTCTAATTGCCTCTTCACATTCATGGTGAAGGGTTGATTGTCGGCTTGTCTTTGTTCACCATCGGAAGGATTGCAATGGCCTTCGTCCAACATCCTGTGCCTGCGACCCTGAGTCTTTAGTTCCATACATTTCTCATCACGGGCCTTTTGTGTCCGATCTGGTTCGAACAAATATGACCTAAACCATAAACATAGCTTAACACATTATATGTAAATAACTTATATATCTATAATTATAAGATATAACCTATATATAGTAATATATGGGTTCTAATATATTTATAAGACAAAATTAAGTTAGAAATGTTACTAATTTGACTTTTATATTTATAGAACTATATCATATATAATTAATTTTTTTTAAATTATATTTCCATTGCTTCATAAAAGTTATATCGTATAAATAATCTAAAATTAAATTTGCGTTAGTTATATATATAAATGTGGAAATTTTATAGTTCCTCAAATTTAATGTCAAATTTTATCACTTAAATTTTTATTATCAATTTTTTGTCAAATTTCAATGTTGCCGAATTCAAACACGAACTCGAACCAGGTGACTTAGCTCCCCACTAAACTTGTACTTCAATAAATAGCTAGTACAATATAGAGTGTACATGTGTACATTGTGACAATCTCCTTTGTTACTTGGACACTTGCTATTAGGTTTACCTACTTTTGTGTGAGTGATTTTCACATTGTTGTTCTGTGCTAATATCAAATGTTGATCACATAGCCATGTAAGAAGCTCTCTTTGACATGTCTTTAACATGCCAATCCATATCATTGATTAAGAAAGAGAAGAAAGAAGTCATATTTGCATTCACAAATGACTAAAACTACCTCAAGAGAATATTCACTAAATTTTCCAAATATGCATATAAAAGACAAAAGAATGCCCCACATAACTCAACAAAATAAGAAGAAAATCATTATAGAAGCATAAGATAATCAAAAGAGATTTCAAACTTCCAAGCTGAGATGATTTTGACCCATTTATGTTAACAATGAATTACAAATCAACAGTAGTGGGAAAATAAGTTGGGAATTAGAATATACAGAAGCATAAATGATAGGGTGTAATATCGGTTATAACATAGCATACTCTTTTTCCATATCACAAACTGTAAACATGGACCGATAAGCAAAAAACTGAACCTTATCTGTATATTACCATCTGATACCAATGCATATCATTTTTCAAAACTTGTCATTGATTTTACAAAAAGAGTCATTGTAGACTCAACTTCAGATTTGTATTAAAAGAAGCAATATAGTACTCCGTGTATTTAGCTAAATCTAAAACTGTCTTACATTATACAGTTTTAAATTCTCTGTGGACTAAGCTCTAAACTTATTGTCCTGGGGCAGCTTCTCAACCTCTTTAAAGGATACGATAAACATAAAGCGCTTCGATTTTAGCGTATTTCTGAAAATTATTCTGGAGTAAAAAAAAACATATCAGTATTAGATATCTTGTGAACGGCCTTCTAATTTAATAGTCCATTGGCAAAGAACTGATCTGACATGAGGGGATGGTTTTCCATAAACCTTAAACTCTCAACTCCTTTGTACTAAACATACAGTGCAGAATGAGCTAGCACCAAAATTTCTGCAATCAAAGCTTTCCATGAACTCTATTTTGTTTTATGTTTAAGTTGCAAAGATTTCACAATGCAGGAAATACTTTACCAAACAGTCCAGGTTGTACTGGGCGCTTCAGCCGAAAAAATGGAGGACAGATAAAAAATGGGGTAGCAACACTCTCGATCTCCCAAATAGAAACTCTATTTGGTCTTTCACCAGCACCTGATTCCTCCCATCTGACCTGGTTAAAAGTAAACACAAATAACATAAGACAACCTGCTGCAACCTGGGTCCTGTAATTGTAAGAGTTAGGAAATGAATTTGTAGCATAGAAAACCTATTTTGAAGAAAGGAAGACTTAATTGCTTTGTTTAGATTTCTTAGAACTTTACCTGGAGATTACGCCACTGTGACTTTGGCCATCGAACAGGATCAAGAGGACTGATTCCTGCAATGGTACCCATATACCTGCATGGAAACAAAGAAAAGCTCGGCATAATTATAGAAAGCACAAAGACCTACCAAACTGGCACCATGGGCAAAAACAAGTTGAAAAGAAAAAACGTCCAACCAATAATACTAGCAAAGGATGGGCGTACCAATAGTAGGTACATATATTAGACTAAGATATGCCCATTTTAGATGAAATCCTTGGATTGCTAAAAATAGGCTTAGAGTTTTAAAATTGGGATTGTAAATCCTTGGATTGCTAAAAATAGGCTTAGAGTTTTAAAATTGGGATTGTCCTTGTACAAGATAAGATAGGCACAATTTTGAGATTGAAAAAACAATTTTGGGGTCAATGTATTTTGGGCTGAAGATTTATCCTCAACTTCAGAAGAAAAATTAGAAGCCAATTATGCATTACAAATTTAGTGTGAAATTTTTTTTCTTATGTTTTGTTCTGTGCATGTGTACCCCGAAATCCAGCATGGTATGAAAGCAGAAAGTGACCTTGAGCCTTTTACGAAGAGCTGAGTTTCAGGGGGATGCAGACCACTTGTGGACAGCACTCTGGCAATTCTGTTCAGTTCATGGAGAAGGGCAAGGAAAATTTGAATTCTGTCCTGCAAACTTCCCAGTTCAGTTTCTGTCTGCTGTTAGCTCTCTGTGTCTCAAAAGAAGAGCCGCTATTTGCTGCCTGTTACCCCCCCATGTCTAGGGGTAACTAGAGGAGATCATGTCTCATGGCCCGCAATGGAGACAATGAATCCGACCATGATGATGATCAGCATGTCCACAGATAGCAGCCCCCCTCAGATTGCCTCTTCTACTTTAGATCAGCCAAGCTCATCACATCCAGTCAAACTCAGTGTATGGGAGATGGTAAGCCAGTGTCACCATGAGGTATGTTAGTCCCCCCCCCCCCCCCCTCCTCAGTAATCCAACATTCCTTAATTAAAGCTATAATAATACTTGCGAGCTAAAAAACCCCTCAAGCAATAGAATTATACAAACTTAACCATTCAAATCTCCAGATTCTTTTGGCAAAATTAAACTAATAATATCCTTGGAAAAAAACTTGAAACATTTAGACTATGACCTTATGACCTTTTGAATTCAAGGAGTTGTTGTTGTGTATCTTCCCTTATTTATTCAATTTAAATTTAATTTATTTTATGGATATTCATATGGCTCATAATTGCACATCAAAATAAATTCACTACAAGATGACACCAACAACATTTAAGTATAATGAATATAAATATTATTTAAAATGTTTTCTTTTCTTTACCTGAAGGCCTGACACCGTGTCAAGTCGAAGGGATTGTCCCTATAAACCTAGGTTCAATGTAGGCATCCATAGTCCACACTAAGTAAATTAGATCACACTAAGTAAATTAGATGAACCTAGGTGAAGCCTCTATAATGGAAAACTTACGCCACCCGATAAACTATATTATCTAGAATATTTATATAATTTGTCACTATAGTTTACCCTTTAGCCACCACTCACTACGATTACACAAGAAGATAATAAAAGTTATCATTGATGTGTTTGATATTAATAATCAGAGTGTAGTTAGGCCTAGCCCAATGAACTATATTATCTAGAATATTTATATAGTTTATCACTGTAATTTACCCTTTAGCCATCATTCACTAGGATTACACAGGAAGGTAATAAAAGTTTTTATTGAAGTGTTTGATATTAATAATCAGAAAAAATGGTAAAGATTTCGTAAGTTAAGTAATGTATCATGAAACCAACACACAGATTGCCTTTACAATCGTGATGACATGATTTCATTCTACGTCTACAAGTACTTTTAATCCTCGATTAAAATGACTCAATTAATACATATAATTTTTAAACCTTATATCAATTCTCAATAAATTAAAACATCTTTATATAAAAAAGTCCTAATGTGACAGATATCGAATCAATTAAGTAAGCACAAGATATAGTGGCAGGACATAATATTAATTTTTTCATTAATTATAAACTTTTATTTTTACAATAAGACAATAAATGTATGTATCAATCATAGGTTAAAAAATTGTTTTTTATTGTATATATATATAAAAATCTAGTTTCTATGTTGAAAATTAGATTTTAATCAAAATAAAAAATAAAAATAAAAAAATCAATGTTAAATGCAATAAATTTAATTATATCATATTCTTTAAGCTATATATATTCTTTTAGAAAGAATTAATAGAGATCTTAATAATTAATCAGTAGGTATAGGAATATAAAACTATTGAGTTTGAATCCTACTAATTATTCTTTTGCCTTCTTCCCTAACGATTAAAATGCACTTTGATCTTACGACCTGACCTAGCGAATAGATTACTAACAATACAAGGTTATGCCAGAACTAGCTTCACTAAGGTCATTCGTTGACCGCACCTTTTTAATTACTTCTGGAGAATTTGAAATATTTTCAGAGCATGGAACTCAAAGGATTTTGCTGAAAATTTGGTTTATGAATCATATTCTAAAGCCTGTTGCATATATCTATGATTGCAAAAACAAAGAGCAACAAGTTGGAGATGGGTGTTGATAGGAAGAAGTCAAAGGACCTAACTAGTTAACCCAACTTGCATCTATAAGGGTTGTTCTCACTTGCATGATTGGAGTTGTGTGCATCTTGCTCTAATATTGACTCAGAATAGATGAGGTAGACAAAGAGAAATATGACAACTAAGTTAAATAAATAAATAAATAAAGGTTTTTTCATTTGAACTACACTTTAATAATGAATTTAATTTCGGGATCAATGTGGCACTTATCCTCTTCGGATTCCTTTGTTACTTCAAAAATTGAATTCCACATAATTACCCATTTGTCATGTGATCCATTAATTCCTTCTCATCTAATTATGGGTGTATAACATTGACATGATCGAGTCCAAGCAGGCTAATTTAATTACTTGACAACTGACCTACATTTCTTCTCAGTGTAAAAACGACCATTGTGTGATGTGAACAAGAAAAGAGTTGTGTATAAATATAAATGGGTTGTAATAGGAGGCAATATTATCCAGCAATATTATTTTTTGGGGATATTGTTCGAAAAATCAACTCACTTCCACCTATTAATTCACTGCAACCAAAACTGGTTGTGCCTATCACTCTCAATATGCACCAATTACAACCACCTATTATAGTCGGTGACATGGTACCACATGACGCGCTTATGCTTAAATGTGTTGCGCCCAAGTTTCCGTAAAATTAAAGGAAAAAAAGCCAAACCTGAAAAGATGATGTCACAAAGATTGAAGATTGAATACAATGGTCTAACAGACTCGATACAGGAACGAGTTGTTATAAGAATAATGAAGATACGTCTAGAATATATTAAACTTAGAATATTGTTTTAGAGTTTGTTTGATTGTTACGGAGATTGGGTTTGAAGGTTGTTTAAGATCCACTTAGATATGAGTGTGATCAAACTATAAATGTAATTGGTTTCTTTGCATAATGCAAGTGTTGTGAGCTCCGTCTCACTTTTGTGTGAGGTTTGTGTTAATTTTTTGATATGGTATCAGAGTTGTGAGGGAGCTGTGTGAATTTGGTGAGAAAGTCACTGCCTGCCACTACCGTGAGTTGTTCAAGGGAGTTGTTCATTGGTGAACCAAACCGTGAGCGTAAGTGCTGGAACTGAGAATTGCAATCGCTCCAGATTGTTGTGTCTTACCATTGGTGAGTTGTGCATTGTAGATGTGCGTTGTCCCTGCAATTGTGCACTGTCCCTGTAATAGAATTGTGCGATTGGTGGAGTTATGAAATTGTTGGCGCTGTGGAATATACATGTAACACCCTGTTTTCCCCAACTTGTAAATATAACTGGACTGGCCAAGAACTATGGCAAACTCATAAATGTGAATATGTGATGTAAATGGACCTTGAGGAAGGGGTCAATGAATGTGAATAACATTCTGAATTTATTGCAGGACTGCTGATGAGGGGATGTGTAGAAAAAGAGACCACGATGGCGGTGGAAGGCACCTGAAAAGGTGGCGATAACTTCCACCGAGAATTGAATACCGTATTTGGACTCCACTGGCCCGGAGAACCAAAAGTGACTCGCTGGCCCTGAAATTCAATGCCTCGCAGGCTGGTAGGCAGATAGCTTGATGAGGGATGGGATGGTGAACCACCCATCCATAGAGTCGTCAAGCCTGATCGGCGCGAGGGTAATCGTACCACATGCAACCTCGCGAGAGGATAAGGCGTATGGCAGAGATGATTGAAAGGGAAGATGCGAGGGGAACTCTGGCACATTTTTTATGCAGAGTGAGTGATAAGATCAGCCAAGCTCATCACATCCAGTCAAACTCAGTGTATGGGAGATGGTAAGCCAGTGTCACCATGAGGTATGTTAGTCCTTTCATGTGAAGTGTTGTGCTTAATTTACTAGGCATGTGAATGAGGATCATTGGTTGAAGTTGGATAATGGATCACTAGCTCAAGAAGTTATGTTTGTTTCCTTGTTTCACCTTGGTGGCCAGCATCTATGCCCTAGTCCCATGTTGTCACCGCCCAAGGAAGACGGGTACTACTAGGGGGCCCTCACAAGGGTAACGTTTCGTTCCCCACCATACTTAACATGTTCCATCTTGGAGCTTGTCACAGTGCACTAAACTTCGGTAATGGGTCATGGTTCATTCTCTCATGAGAAGAGGAGATGAAAGCCCCGAGGTTGATTGCAATTGCTGCTAAAAGAATAAAAGAATGATGCTGCTAAAAGAATAAAAGAATGATGCTACAAAAAGAAAGGAATGATAGCAAAGGAATCTCAAAAGCCAATCCAAACTTGAGCTCTACCCTTTCCGCGTTCGCCCCAATCCCAAGCAATGATGCTATAGCTTGAAACCTTATAAAAGGGGACTTGCAAATATGATAAGAGGACAAATAAAAAGGCAGATAAAGGGATTTGGAAAAACGTAGCGCTTTGAAAGAGGTAACTCAAGAGAAAGCACACCCTCCACAAAGGCACTCATAGAAATAGACTTAATGACACCATAAACCATGAAATAAGCCCAACATGTATCACTACCACACTTACTCTTGAAGGGTTCTTTTCTTTCACTGCTTCCCTCGGTACATATCCCTATACCTAGGACTTTTCTTTCACTATTTTGGTTGGCACACCTAATAGGGTCAGATGAAGGTCCTCCCATATTCAATTTCATTATCTTGGTTGGCACACCTAATAGGGTAAGATGAAGGTTCTCCCATATTCAAACTTACCAACTTACATAAAGTCATGAGCTAGTGTGATATTTTAAGGGGATACTAAAGTGAATTGCTCATGTGTCTTATATCTTAAGTAACAGCTTACTTTGCATGATTCAAGGACTGGTATATCTGTAACTTATGAACATTGGCTTTACTTGATTTCATATTTTGTTTTGATCTGGATGTCGCTGACATGGTTCCTGAAGGACGCCCCAGGCTTTCACCTAGGACGTCGTGCCTTTATTGCAAGATATGGCACATGTGATGCAGAGCAGTGAGTCACCTAGTGATTTGGCACATCCAAACAATAGCTCTCACATCTTCAGGACCTTGGACGATGGGTAGATAAACTTGATTTTTGACAGATTTGGTCATGGTGATAGAGATGGGCAGAAATCCCACACCCTGAGCTCAACACCCCAAAAGCTATCTTGCATTGGATGGAGAACGTTGCATAGAGAGATGATTGGAAGACACACAAAGATGATGTACATCCTTCTCCTCTTTGGACGCCAACCCTTGCACCTTGGACGCTAGGCATTTAGATGATGACATCATGCTAGGGTTGGACAAAGATGATGGGTTTTGTTGCCACTTGGATGCCTATGATGACTTTGAGATGTGACATAGCATTCTTCCACCACACTTGTACCTCAAACGATGACACATGGCCTTGGAGAGGCCCTCCTAGCCCATTGGAGGCATGATGTCACCACATATGTGTCCATTTATGTATTATTTTTCATTTTTTGACATTTGTAGAGGTAAATCTGAGGGGATGGCCCCACTTAGAGACATGACTTTTCACTTTTTGACTATTGGAGCACTAGGATTTCCCTTATAAACAAGGTTAGCACTCCATTCATTTGGATCATCACTTCCTCTCACATTTGTGGGAGTGCTACTTTAGAAAAGTCCACTATCTCTTGTCTCTTGTCTCTTAAATCTAGTGCGCAATTGTTGGAGGAGGATCATTGTGGATGCTTCTTGCTTTCTTGGATGTGTGTTGTTGCAATGAGGGATTTTTTAGCCTAGTGACTTGGATAAGTAATTCTTGCAATTTTATGTCATTGCTAATGTCTTAAGGTAATAATTACTATCTTGTGCATGTTACTTTGTCTTTGTGAAACCCTAGGGGAAGACATAAGTCCTCTCCTCCATACGCTTTGTTTGTCCAATTTTTGTGAGAGCATTATTTTGCTAGGGTTAAGAACCTAAGGCCCAAGAGGCTTTGCACCTTAGGGTTTTGATCCTAGTCTCTGATCCTTGACCTAGGTTATCTAAAAGAGAGAAAATGGCACTTAGGGCCCAAGAGGCTTTGCACCCTAGGGATAATTTTCTTGAAGGTTTAGTCCTAAGGCCCAAGAGGTTTTGCACCTTAGGGTTTAAACCCCGTTCTTCTTTATCATCTAGTTCAATCTTCAAAGTGTTGCATGCTTGACTCCATAAGCCCTAAAAAACAATGACACTAGTCTAAAGCTATTCTTGTGGTGAAAATTGCACTTAGAATTAGCACTCTCTCTCAAAACAATCTTACTAACTTCTCTAACCCTAATTTCAGGCTTCAGCAAACGAATGATATTTATTGTTGTTGTTACAAGAGTTTGCTACAGCCACTAGGTTTTACTTTAAATTGCTGCATACATACTTGGAATAGTGGCTAAAGATACTCATAATTCACATCTTGCAATTGGATATTATTGTACATGTCGAAAGCTTGGTTTATATGCAAAATTGCTACATTTATGAGTACTTTTTCTTGTTGCTGCTGCAAAATATTGATTGCTGATATACATTGTCTTACTACTGTAATTTACAACAGCAATTAGATTTATTGCTTAGGTCATTTATGAACTATATAACTTGGTAATTGTCTATATTGTGCTTTGGATTGTTTATTGTCTCATACAGGTGAATCAATTATTCCTTACCTCTCCTAGACCTAGATCTAACATTTAGGTGACCAAGATAGGGGATGTAGGCTCGACTAATCTTGCTATCTGATCCCTTGAGGTCACCAGGGAAGCCTCCCTTGTGTTGGACCTTCTTCCATCACTAAAATGAGCGAAGTATCTACTTAGGTGATTGTGGTAGAAACTTCCAATTGTTACACAAGATTGAGATCTTGTGGAGGGCTTTGCACAAGTACAAATCTTGTGATAACACTGCCTAGCAGAAAGAATTCCATTTCTGTTTGATGTAGCCATTTCAGTGAGAAAGACCTCTGCTCCTAGCAGGTAAACTCCCTTGAAGAACACTCCAGATTGAAGACGTTGCTGCATCATCACAGTTGATGCTGCTGTTGCTGACAGAAGTGACACTGAACAGGTCAAAACCATCATAAGAGGACCCCGATATTCCAGGTTCAAGCGTCAAATAAATCAAGCTCACCCGTGAACTGGAGGAGGAAATACAATAGAAAAGAATGCCCTCAAAGCTGCTTTAGTACAAGAAGATTTTTTTTCTCCAGTTAATTGTTGATTAAAAAGGAACATATTACACATTCCAAGTTCAAATTAAAACATTTCTCTGAAACAAAATTGTGAACGACTAATGATGGGTGGGAAGGTGGGAAGCCGCCAAGAAAAAAACGACAATCCTGCTAATGCAGATCACATCCCAGCGGCAGCCTAAACGATTTTTCTGCATAATTGTTGTCGTTCCTTTTTAAGCCTTAATGGAAATAACTTTTGAGCCACAGTTTTCTTGTTATCTTGCAAGTGGTCAAGTGGCTGTGTGAGAACATTCAGTTTATTTAATGTAGGGCTAAGTGGTAATTTTGTTATGACAGATGATCTAGGGCAATTTTGGTAGTATCTTTAATGGCTTTTAAAGAATGTTTTTTCTAGCTTGTGGTGGCCACTCTCTTGGCCCACTTTTTTGTAAAAATACCCGATTTATACATGTTTTGCATATATTAACAGTCAAGGGAAGTTTTAACTTTTTTTCATCCACCCTAAAGAGCAAAATTAGGAAATAAAAGTTTTTGAAGGGCTGTTAATATCTAAAAGTTTTACCAAGGTTAATTTTATGCAAAGCTTTATTTTTAAGAGAATTTTTTTCATAAGGTTAAGTGCAAAAGTTCACAATGGATGGAAGTGGTTTAGGTATTGTTTTACTAGACATGCACAACCTTGATGGCAAGAAATAAGCCTTCCAAAAATCTTACATAAACAATACTCCTCTACTCAAGAAGTTACAGAATTTCTTTTTGGAAGTAGCTTCAAGAAACACACCCCCAAGTAGAGGGCTACATCACATAAGACAAACCTCCTATTGCCGTCCTTATACACACTTGCAGACGTGAGCTAAGTCCTGCTCACTTAGTGTGTCCTCGGAGGCACAATGCCTAGGTTCAAAGTCCACGCTGTCACTTTGACTTGAACCTCTTCCATCTAGGTTAACTCCTAGAGAAGCCAAGGGGGGTAGACCCTAGTTACTAGATGAGATTAAGAATTTAATGTTCTAGGAGTTGGTTTTAATTGGTTAAAAAGGTTAATGGGAATCTAGTCAATCAACAAATGTAAGATGCAACTACCAAAATATGAGAGTCAGACCTTTTCCTAGGGAAACTAAGACTAGTGCCTAAGATTGGGCAATGGGGTCAACTAAGTTAGGGGGATGTTCGTTACAAGATCAGTTACAAAGTATTACAAGAAGACAGATACAATTAGATACAAAATAATATATTAAATATACAGATTAAGACTAGATACAAGATATACAATATATTCACAAATTTGCTTGCATGTGCAGGAATTAAAGATACATAAGATAAAGAAATCAACACATGAAGCCAAGCATGCTCACAACAGATAGAGCTCCGTTGGACTGCTTTTCAATGGCCAAGAGACATAAATCACTCAAGACCCAATCAAGAGAATGCCTCCAGATGGATGCGCACTTCTTGAAGGATCACACCACGAGATAAAGGAACAAAATAAAGATGAAAGCTTTGAAAGTAAAGTGCTCCAGATGAAAAGATATAACCACTTAAGTAATAATTCAACAACACATAAATGACAACTTGCGTATGAAAGTAAATTGAAAGACAGTGAGATCAGTGAACTTGCAAGTGTGTAACTGTATTGCTTGGTGTTGTAGACTAAAAATTGAATTAAGTGGTTAAGTTTGGAATTAATTTTAGCCCTATCTAGGTGTCAACCCAAAACTCTCCTCCCCCTATTACCAAGTGGTTGTTGGATGCTCAAGAAGTGAGGCAACAAGGCCTACCCTAGCTTCACAGGTCAACCCTAAGGCCAAGTACTCCGGAAAATTTCAGTGGCTTTCCTCAAAACCCTAGTTTTTAAGTGGCAAAGATGGTGAGTTAATGTGTCCTATTAAGTCTAATTAATGAATTTTAGATCTATGAGCTAAATAAAAGTGTAATTGAGTGCTTGTAGCTTGCTCAACAAGAGATTGCCGAAATACTGAAAAATGAAAGATGCGAAGGCTGAAGCCCTTAAACCAAGAAGTTGCAAAATGAGTTCTTAAGTGTTGAGTTATTGCGTGTAAATGTTAAGAACTAAAATTGCTTTGTGAAACTGAGAACTGTGAAAAAAGAAGGCTGAAGTCTTTGAACCAAAAGATTGCAAGTTGAAAGTTTTAGTGTGATTACTGCATGTGAAATATAAAGCAAAGTAAACAACTTGCGGAAATTAAAAAGATTGATTAAGCCCTTAAGATATCGATACTTGCATGTATGTACGTAAGATGGAAGACTTATGAAACAGTTGCTTGCATGTAAAGTAAAAGACAGAATCGAAAAGTTAATTAACCAATTAGCGCATGCATGTGTGATGGGTGAAGCTTTAAGGAATTAAAGAAAGCATGCAAGGTAAAATAAACTGAAAGAAAAGATCCACAGTGCCTCCACAGGCTCTAAGCTAGCATATGTTATGAGATCTACTCTAGATTATTTTAAGTTAGGCATGCATGTAGAAATCACAACTAATCTAGCTAAACTAAGCAAGGAAAATAAATGAAAGAGATCTAATCTAAAACTTGCAAAAATAAGATGGAAAGGGAAGGAATGCAAGCCACTTGGGTACAACTCATTTGGGCTTGCTTTACAGTGATTTAGAGTATAGAAGAAAAGGAGAAACGTTTACCACAATGAGAGGAGTTGTTTTAGGGTGTGTTGTGCACGAAATTGGGCAGTATGCCCTCTTGTCCTGGTGAGAACCTGCAAAAATCAGCAAGCTATTGCTCGTTGATTTGAGCTGCAACACACTCAAAAGATGTTATGAAATTTCTGTTTTTAGGCATAAATTACAAATATGTATAAACCAGAAAATTATAGTGTTTTAATTGACCTAACTAAGCCTATTAGCTACTAAAATCAGAAATGGAAGAGCATGAAAATAATCAGAAAATATTTTGAAGTGTAATGAGAAGTAAGAGTAAATCCGTGCTTGGATCTATCCCAATAGCTTCCCCTTGAAGTAATCTGCAGGTCTTAAACAAAACGTGAGATGAATAGACGATGATTGCAAACACTAATAATATAAACTAATTTCTATCACTAGTAGATGCAAATCATATAAGCTAGCAATTATACAATCACTAAGCCTAGCCAAGTAAACTAATTTACCCAACAATCTATCTATAATCACAATAATATTTAAAACAAAAACAATTTCATCTCATAATCATGTGAAGAACCCAGACAAGTCTTGAGCTCTTTGAGTCCTCCAAAGCTATTTTATTTTATTATCCAATGGAAAGAGGTTGTGGCAACTAATTGCCACAAACCCTTCAATAACAACACCAGTGAAGAAATACGACAATAACGAGAGAGATATAGAGAGTGGGATGGTGAGAAACTAGTAACATAATAGTGCAATAATGAAAGGTGAAGAATGAGGGAGTGAGAGGTCTCTTAAATAGCTTGAGAAGCTAAGGAGACCCCTCTTGGATCTTCAACAAGTGTCAAAGATCCAAGGGACAAGACAACTCAAAAGGTCAAAGCAACCAATGAGGGACTAATCTTTTAGGGTGAGGGGAAATGGCAAGAAGGTGAAATGGATGGGGAGAAAGCAAAGAAAGGGAAACGTATGAGCTAAAAGGAGGCCCATGTACCAATTAAAAGATAGTTGAATGCTTTCCTAAGAGATGTTTCCAATTATCCAAGAGGAAGCGTGAGTTGGAAAAGGGCAACACGTGAGGCAAAAGGGGAAAGAATTGAGGATTTGAGTTGGAGTGTGTTGGGAGTGTGTCTACACACTCCTTATAGGCACTCGATTGGTGGAGGAGAGGCCACAGGCTTTGACTTAAAGCACAAACCCAAATTAAAACTTGATGTTTTCAATCCCACATAGAGGGTGACGTGAGGTGTGTTTGAGTTAAAGCGTGAGGAGTGGAAGAGTATGGGATTACATGGAGGATAAGGAACCCACGCTAAGAATTAAGGGATTCCAAACATCACGTGGGAGTGGGGACACATTTCCAAAAATGGATGCGTGAGTGTGACGTGAGGGACGTGAGCTCTTGACACAAAATGTGAGAGTTGAGTTGGATTATGGTTGGCGTACGGGTACAGTGTGTTGAACAAACTCTTACTTGCAAACGATTGGTAGAGGAGAGGCCCCACGTTTCATTCCAAGTGAAGCGTTCCACTTTTGAAAAGGGAGTACGTGAGGGTGACGTGAGCTTACAGAGGAGCGTGGGTGGAAAATTTTGGCACACTCCTTAAGAGTATGCGAATGGTGGAAGGGAAGGAGAGGACATGAACAAGAAAGGAGGGACCCACGACTTGAGATTAGTTTCAAGTATTACGTGGGAGAGTGTACGTAAGGCTTCAACCAAAGCATGAGGCACGTGAGGTATGAGTGAGCGTGGGTTTGGAGTGTGGAGTCCACACTCTAAGGTGGGACATGGAAGGTGATGAAGGGCGTAGAGTGTAAGAGGGGACCCACAACTCAATAAAATAAGTAATAAGTCAATTAAAGGATTAAAACATGCTCACGTGGGGAAGGTAATGTGAGCTCAAAATGGGAATTAATTAAAATGTAATTTTAATTAATTGGGGTTTTAAAAGGGGGGTAATGGCTAGAAAAGGTTAGGTGGGTATCCTTCATTATTATTTGCCACTTACTTCATCTAATTTGGTTCATTATTATAAAAATGACATTTTCTCATGTTCTGGGTTTGGCAATTAAAACCGCCATTTTTTGAAAAAACTCTTAAGTGGACAAACAACCTAGCAAAACTTGTCCGATTGAACTGAAACTTGGTCCACGGGTGTAGAGTGTCTCATTAGCTCTCTTTTGAGTACAAATGCCCCTATTGCAAATCTTGGGACCTAAGTTTTACATTAATTACCCAAAATTAATTAATTAATTAATCAATTAATTAATTCAGAACCTTAAAAAAAAACCCTAGCTATACTTGACGAAATTCCATGAAATTTTGTCTGCTATCTTACATGGTCATTTACAACATTCTTAAACACTAGCTACCTAGGAATGAATTCATTAGAATGTCTTTCACCACTTTGGAGGATTTATTGGGTGGGAGTGAAAAACTGAAGGGAGATTAACCCGACTGGTTAGGCCACATCAACCTCTTGAGGATAAAAAACACTCAGTGAAATGAACTATCCTAAAGAAGAAACCCTAAGGAAACTGACCTAAAATGATCCATGTAGACCTATTACATTATAAACCCGCGCAGGGGTGCGGTAATCCCGCTTACAAAATTGTGTGCTAGAGCAAAAATGCCCTGTAGAACCAAAAAGTCTTTGACATGTTTGCATCTGTTGATGCATATCTTCATGATACATGGAGTTGACCCCCTAGTTGAAGAGGCGGTCAACACCTCCTTTGGATTACATGGCAGGACTGATGGGCATCTATTCCACCAAATTGCCCAAGACTTGCACCCAACCTCATCCCCTTTTAACCATGTCATTCAATAGTAGCAGGCCACAACTAGAATAAAATTGTGACAAGTAACTTATGCTTCAAAAACCTCACCAGTGAACCAAGGACTCATTGGAAATTGTGGAATACTATTGAAAGAAGAAAATAAATCCACATCTGATGCAGATAAACAAGCAACATATAATAACAAAAGACCGAGAAGCTCCTAGAATAATGGAATGTTGATTGCAAGCAATATTACTCAATATGTGCAAGATGGAAAAACTTCTCAAGGAGGTGACTTGGGACATCTAATAAATACCCAAAAGGGGGAAGGCAATTAGAATATATAGCCACCAAGTAAAGTAACCTAGAGACCTCCAAAAACTGGAACGTATCCCTACGAGGGAGTTTAAAAATACAATGCCCACAGAAGAACAAAGAGACAAGTAGGGGTACCAATCCCTTCTAGTAGCAAAGTCACTAACAATCCGAACTTTGTGAAGGGAAGAGAAATTCTAAAGATTGCCTCGAGGTTCAAAGTGTGGGCCCCAAACACCACTTGGACAATGGACTAAGGCACTCACAACAAATGACACATTGTGTCAAAAGGGTTTGTTATCGTGCAATTTGTAGTTTAGGTCATAGACTAGAGGATAAGGGTCAAACTGGCGTAACAGGGACCTACCCCACCCAATGTCACCACAATGGAGAGGTCCTTTCTATTTAGGGTGGCTAAGCCCAAGGGAGACGTCCCTGGCAATTTGGGGTTCGAAAGGAAAAGGCTCAAAGGATTAAGGCAATGTTTCCCCTTCACAGATTACCGCCCAGAAGATAGTCAAGTAAAGAATAACAACATAAAAGGCACCTGCTTGCGAGACAAGACAACAATGAAACTAGTACATGCAATAGTGGTTAATGCTTCATAAGTCAATGACTATCAAAATTTAATGTATATGAGTATATACAACAGTAATTATTGACAAAGTCAATGATTGCAATAATAACAATGACAATATAATGTTACTTGTCAATAAACACTAGAATAATATAGCATCTAATGAAAATGAAATCAATGCATTAAATGTCATTTGTTGCTCATATACAATAGGTTGCTGCGTCAATATCCTAGGGATGACGTCAACTTCCTTTAGGGTTAGATGGTTAAGCAATATAATAGACAAAGAAGGTCAACGTTTTGCTAATTTGCCAATGAAAATTACCAATTCATCAATGTCTATCACAGGATGACCAAGCCAACAATGTTTTCTATCAACAATAGTTCAAATAAGGCATGACATCATCATTAATTACAGAGTTAGAGGGCTTGTTGTGTCAGGTATGATGTCAGCCCTGGTTAGTGCGTTAGGGTTAGTTAGGGTTTCAAATTTGAGAGTTTGAAGAATGATTTTGCACAACAAGCTCAATGTTGGAAAGAATACCAATGCCTTAGGGTAATATGGAGTCAAAAGTAAGGGCAAAATCTCAGGAGGATCAAAATTTAAAGACTAGAAGGTTAGGTTCTATGGTGCTGCAATGGCAGGGCCCTAGAATCAAAACCCCAAGGGAAGGAGGCTCATTCCGGTGTTGCTTAAGAAAGACCTCATGCTCCTTCCTCTTTCTTTAAATACTCTTGACAAAATGGCTAGCTTCAAAATACAAATCTAAGGGAGAAAAGTGTTGCATGGGGACAAGGCTTTTCAAACCTTGGAAGGTTAAAACCCTAGGTGTAGAATTAACTAGGCCTAGGACGTCTCCTCTATTCAACTTATACTTTAATGCTAACTCAGAAAAAGAGAGATAAGTGTAGCAACAGGTAGGCTATATCTTCCTTAATCAATGGCTAAAACAAGTTTCTCAAGCATAGGGACATATAGCAAGGACCTACTTGTGTGATTGCTACCTAGGGTTTCAAGATTAAGCAATATAATAGCAATATAATAGCAAATGTAAGAGATTAAACCTACAACCATTCATTTAAGAAGTTTTGTATGAAAAATTCACTTACATATCATGAAGAGTGCATCATCAAACTCTAGTTGTAAACCTTCCAATGAGAGAAACACCATACATGCCAAGAAGAATCCTCCAAGAAGAGTTGCGCCTCACTTAACACACCAAGAATACCAAGACAAATGCTAAAAGATAATCTCTCACAAGAGAGTGAGTTGTGTTATGTTTAAAATGAGGAAAAACATCCTCTATTTATACCAATTCATGACCTTTGAATTAAAGTTAAGGTCATTAAAACAACTGACAAGGCTGACAATAAGATTTACACTGTTTTTACATTAAATGCTAGAAAAATGTCACAATATGAGTAAAAAGAGGGATGTCAAGCCCTTCTGAGGGAGACGTTGGCCCTTTTTGGGCAAATACAACATCCAGAAACCAAACGTTGGCCCTTCTAGGGCTCCTCCAAGCTGCCACACGTGCCAAATGACCTCAACACCTTGCCACATGCTCCAGACAATGTCCAGCTCTCTCAGGTGACGTCCTGTCCATCAAAGGCAAACGTTCCATTTGCAGTGGGTGATTCCCCCTAGGCCAGGCTCTGCCAAGGTGTCCTAGGTGGAATGTCTTTCTTTCTTCTCGTGCAATGACTCATCATAACGTGGTCCTGTCTCTGCCATCCCAACAACCATCTGATGGGCTCTTCAGCCCCATGGAGGTCCGAGATAATCATATCACCATGTGTACCGATCCACTGGTACTTATTCGTCGGGTATGGTCCTGCACATCAAAAACTACGCCCTCCATGGGCTCATCAGTCCTCGGGATCATAGCAATGTCAATC
>CBVK0101456500.1:0-10248 GCA_900067695.1 Picea abies | reverse complement strand
GGCCGGTTTTGAACGGTTCTGTACAATGCGACTAGGGACCACAAAAACTCAAATTAAAAAGAAAAGCAATAAATTACTTAAAGTGAAAGCACAATACTTAACCCTAGGACCCTACTAAATCTATTTAAATAGGTTCTCCCCCTCCATTTCACTCACACAATTCATTTGAGCTCTTTGTAAATTTTGAGTTGAGTTTCTTGGGCTGTTTGGGAGAGTTGTTTGCAAGGCTGTTTTGAAGAATTTAAAGGAAGGCAACTGGTGACAAGATCCTAGTTCATGTTAAATTTTTCAGATAATGGCATACAGATTAGCACTCGGAAAATTGAAACCCTAAACAACTATGAATTGGACCTAAAACTACTCCCAAAACAGTAAGCTTTGAACAGAAATTTTGCCTACACAAAAACTCTGATAATATGAACATGTAGTACACCAGTAGCTTGTAGTTGTAGCATGTTTTATGGACTCTAGAGGCCATTTCAAGCCTCACTAATTATGTATTTTTGTTGCTGATATGTACTGCACTCTGTGCCATTTTGATATATACAACCTTACATGGTATATAGATGAGCAAGCTTTGCATATTTTGTCTCTAATGGTTTGGAATCATGGTTTGAAAGCTTTAAAATAATTGTTTACGTTAAAATTTAATTATTTGATGTATTTTTGAGTGAACCAAGTCATTGAAACCAGATCGGTCGGAGTCGATTCTGAGTTGATAGGTGACAGAGTTGATGTCCGAGTCTGAGTTTAAAAACTATGTGATGACCAGCCTATTCTTGGTTAATGAATGCAGTTATATTGCGTTTTAAAGTGAGTTTGAGTGTCATAAGATTTTGGGATAATGATTGTGGGATTCAAACTCTGGTGGTTCTCTTAAGTTTGGCTTTACAACTCATGATTGTGGCTTTGTAAGCCATTCCCATATTTAGAGCTAACTTACCAACAGCATTCATCTTTGGATGAAACTTCCATTTATAGTCCCTGAAATTATCCCTGGAAACAAAAGGGATTTTTAGGGAATATGTCCTGTTGAATTTCCTATTTCCTACAACACTGAGAGAACAAGCTCAGTTGTTCCTACATTTCTAGTACAACTGCTTTTCGGCGTTATCACTGGTCAGCCTCCATTATTCTTATGCTGTACACAAGTGCTATATTGACTGTTTGAGTTTCAGTGAAAAACCATTCTTACAAATTTACCAGCATTCTACAAACATTCAGAACATAATGAATGTTTAGAAGTGCAAAGTAGCTGACCTGAATTTCATGGATCAATCATGAACCACATTGACCCTTCTAGTTGCCTTATAAAAAGTAGGAATAAAAGGAAGTACAGTAACACAAATCTACAGCCAGCAACGCCCTCATTTTTGTTAGATGCAATGCCAAGAGAAGGAATTTTAGCTTGCAAAATAGTTTTCCTCTAACAGATGTATCATTTCTATCAAACTGCTATCATTTTCATACTGATTCATAAAATACAACAATTAAGCCCTTAAACTGCATTTTAAACTCAAATAAAGGGCAATTAATCGAACTGGGTCTTACTCATGAACTCTTTTTTGCAATGCATCTTCTCCACGTAACTTTTCATGCCATGATATCCTCTCTAGGGCATTTGCACGCAAAGATACTTGGTCTGATGGCATGACATCAGATCCTCCGTGTGACTGAAAAGTAAAGTCAAAATTAAGACTTGGTCTGATGCCATAACATCCAACATCAATATCGCTGAAGGAAAGCTAACAAGGCAGCTGTTCTCATTGCAATACTATTTTAAAAGAAAGCATGCTCAAGACCAGCTTCAAGCTCAAATTTAAAGCCATGTGAAAACTAAGATGCACATGGAATGCAAGCTTCTTAACTGCTAACATTTATTCATTCAAATCACAACCATATTTTCAAGAATCAGAACCCACACATAATAACAGTCATGCATAAAAACAATGGAATTCCTTGATGTGCCAGAAACTACAATACCAGTTGCAATGTGGAATAGCTACAATCTTGCAAGCCTAATGCTGAAAACTTTGACTTCTCATGTTTAGTTCCCTTCAAAGATGCCACATTCTCCACTGACTTCCTTATGTGCAATGCATCTGATGTGCTTTCTTTTGGAGAGACTTTAATAGGGCTTTTATGTTGAAGGGATTTGTCATGTAACTGCTCAGTCAGACAAGAAAGGACATAGGGCAGCTTTAACCAGAAAAGAGCTTCTGAGAAGTCCCCAAACTGTGCAGCAGCAAAAGCAAATCTTGCTGTACAGCCTTTATGCAGCAAAGCTGCATATGTCTTTGCCCTGTCATTATCCAATAGTCGACCTAGTAAAAAACATATATTACAACATAGTTAATGCAATGCAGTTATATAATAAAAATGCAGTATTTGTAACATCAAGTATTTATATTATCAGCATTTTATTGACAACAAAAAAACCGAAGTTGTCTATGGAATTATAACTAACTTACCTGCCTTTCGATAAGGTTCTAATATTTTCAGTAGCAACTCTGGAACAACTGTATCACCAATCAAGGGGAAGGATGTATCCAGCATGTAATGTCGAAAATCTCTTTTCTCTATGGTTGAAGGCATTCCGGGTGTATGTACAAGATGCTCAGTATCTCTCAATAATTTGTCAACGTCAAACCAGGAAGGTTGGACTCCCCATTGCAATAGCATACGCAGAGCCTGCAAGAGAAACAAGAACATCATGCCTGCCAAAGTTCTTTTAGCTCATAAGTGATGTTCTTTATCTACCATGGACATCGCATGCCATTGTAATATTTTATTTTGTAAGCATGGCAATTAAAGCTATAACTATCAAGAAAATTCAAGGAAGAAAGGCAATAATTAGGAAACAAGTATTCATGGACATAAAACTCTTCCAATTTAAATACTCATTAGGAACTTTATCAAAAGTAAATGGCCATGTAAATATTGTATATACAAGTGTATATACAAGTTTCTTAGCATGATTGAATGGAGTCTACACATCCTTATTCTCTGGAGTGATTTTTGTTTCCTGGATGACTTGTGAGATAGGAGTTGGACCTCGATACTTGTAGTTATAGAATGATTTAGGATGAGACAATGCAGATGCAGCAACACCTAAGCCTAGGCAATTGTAAAGACTTTTACAAGCAATAAATTCTCTTACTCACTTTACAGAGAGATTTTCCGGTCCATATAAACTGAGAACTGTTTCTGTGTTTCAAATGTTTTCTATGTATAGATAGAACAGTTTCTTTTGTCGCTGACAGGTCAATATATCTATCTCAGAATCATTGGTTTGTCACTGCATAAAGCTCTGATACATAACCTAATTTTTCTCAAGAGAATCTCTAAAACAGATTTGGTGATTAGTAAACTCAATCTAGACAGCATGCCATTTTTATGGATTTCAAGTAATGAATATGGCAATCCATATTAATACTAGCCAATTACTTTGAAGAAGACAAATCTATATGGAATTACATAATTATACAGTGGTCAAGATTTATTAATAGCACATTACATGTAATTCCATACTCATACAATCGGGCAACTATTTGAATAAGGACACAAATATTTAAGTAGCTCTCATATCGTGCATAACTTGGTAAGATGATGGAGCCAAATTGATACATCCATGGTACACAACTACTACCCCTACCACAAAGCAACCTTATTCAATTGTAAAAGAAACACGCATCACATTTACATTTATATACACAGTGCACACAGCAAGGAATTTCATGAAGATCTAATATGAAACATGCCCCTAGTAATATTGACGAAAGATGATACTTACCAATGCATGTGGAGGAGGAAGCAATACTGGTGAGCACAAAGGCATTGGCCGAAATCTATTCATTACAGCCTTCCCCTCCAGTACTTGAATTGGCTTATTTCCTTGACTGCAGCACAGTAAAAAAATTAGCAAGGGTCACACTGGGTTGTCAAATATCCTTGCATCTTCGAAATGGAAAATGCCTAACGATAATGTAGATTACTAACAATTACCATGCAGAGTGCTATAATACTTGTTCAAAATCTGTTCAAAAAAGACAAATTTTATAGAGATTACAACTAAAGACAACTGAAGACAGTAAACAAAATGTTTACTTCAATGAAACAAATAAAGGGGTGTATTATTGATTTGTTACCTATGAGGCAAATCAACTGACAAATGATGCTCAATATGGACAGTTGTCTAGCTCATTTCTACCTTCAACATCAAAATGAGGGTGATGGCAACCTAATGGACCACCAAAAATGGGTTTTGGAGGAGATGTACTTGTTATATCAAAGATACATCATGTAACCATGTGGATCTTCTCGAAAACCAGCAGGCACTACAGCAGGTTACCCAAGTGACCTGATGTATGGGACCTGACACATATGCAGTGTTCACATCAACATTTTAGTAAAATTCTTGAGTTCTAAATTTTTGAACTTTCATATTAAGGAGAGAGATTTTTTTCATGTTAAAGAACGGGTGTTAAGAGTGATAACACTAATGTTAAGAGTCACTAAATGAGTCGCTAATGTTTATATCACATTATATGCTAGTCAGGCGCATGGTAAAAAAGGAAGTGATCTGTTGGGTAGGAGGTAGTCCAGGATGTGGGTGTGGTTGGAGGGTGAGAGAGCGGAGATGGAGGGCCTTGTTAAGTTTTGGTACCTTGGGAACTGGTCCCCTAGTGTTATTGATGTGCCTATCACTAAAGGGGGAAAAGTACCCCTCCCTTAATTAACTTTATGTTATAGAGTCAAAGTGACTTTAGGAACTCATTAGTGCTAAAGTGACTTAGGGAACTTAAGTGAAGGGGGAGATTTAATCTCCACCCTTGATCTTAGAAAGCTAAGATTTGATCTTGGCCTTTGGTCCCTAGGTCAAGCTAATGAGAAGAACAAAAGGAAAAGTGAGAGGAGGAAAAGGGTGCATTGTTCTCTTGGATGAGAGGAAGTGAGGAAGAAGAGAAAGAGTTCGTGGAGAAGAAGGAGGGCGCACTTTCATAAGAAGGGCACATTTGTTGAAGAAGAGCACGGATTCCAAGGCTTCTCTTGCTGTTGATGAAAGGCATGGACTCCAACGAAAGGACAGAGCACGTTTACCTTGGGCTGGGTGCACTTGCTGTTGAGGAAGAGGGCGCAAACTTCAAGGAACTTTTGACTTGACTTTGAAGGAAGATTAGGCAGCTAACTTGAGATAAGTTGGTTGCAATCTCTGCTGTAATATTTTCCCTTAAAGCTCCATAATAAATTTCCTCTTCGCTGGTTTTCCCCTTGGGGGTTTTTCCATGGTCATGTTGACCAAAAATTATTGTGTTAAATTCTGTTGTTTGCATGTTTAAATTCTCAACATTTAAAGTGTTAAATATCAGAGGGTATTTTTTGTTTTTAATGACTGTTGAAAGAAGTAACAGTGGACAGCAAACTTTCCTTAAATTAAGCTTTAATCAGCAGCATAAAATTCCTTCAGTTCCTCATAAATCGACTGGTATCAGAGCCTAAGTGCACAAGAGAGCTGGAATAAATTGCAAACAGTGGACAGAATTCTTAACTCACCTTGACAGCTTCAAATTCACACCTGAGACTGTTGTGTAGACAGCAAAATTCTTTGGTCATTTAACAACAGTTGGCAGCCATGTCAGTTGGAGGGTTGAGGGCGGAGGATAAGCTAGAAGGAGCTGGAAATTGGTATACATGGAAGGCTAGGATAGTTCTGATCTTGGAGGAGGGTGAGCTATGGGATATCGTGGAGAATCATGTGGTTCCTCCTACAGATGCAGTGTTCTTGACAGAGTTTAGGAAGAGAAACATCAAGGCCAAGAGGACTATTCTAGATGCAGTCAAAGACCATATAATTCATCATGTGTCTAGTAAGGATTTTGCATTTCAGATGTGGCAGTCCTTGTGTAGTCTTTACCAAAACAAGAAGATGGTGCTCCACGAGAAATTGAGGGGCACTAAGATGACTAAGACTGATACGGTCGCCTCATTCCTCACGAGGATTTCATAGATACGTGATGAGTTGGCAGTTGTGGGGGAGGTAGTGGATCCAATAGAATTGGTGAGGACAGCCTTAAATGGCTTCTCCAAACCATGAGAGAGATTTGTACGAGGCATTGTAGCTAGAGAGCATATTCCTATTTGGGAGAGGCTAAGTCACCCAATTTGGCGAATTTCAAGGTCAAAATTCGAAATTCGCCGAATTTCAAGATAAATCGAATAAAATTGTTTCAGTTCGGCAAACTTGAAAGTCAATCTTAAATCGAACTCAACCTCAATTAAATTCAGCATAAAATTCGTCCAGTTCGATGGATTTCGTCAAGGTTCGTTTTTCAAATTCGAATTGGAGTTTGTTTTAGAGGGTTTAAAAATTATTAATAAAAAGACAAACCGCATAGGCTTCTTCCTCCCTCCACATATGGTATCATTCCTTACATACGAAGCCGCACTCCAAATTCCAATCCTTCAAGCGAGCGGCAAGCAGTGTCATTTCTGAAGGCCGAAATTTCAATCCAATGAGACAGTCTATTGTCTAGTGTCCATAGATTTGATACCAAGTCCACAGTTGACACTCTAGCAGGGTTAAGGACCAAGGTTCATTTAGTGATAGAGTAAAAATCCAATGTTGATTCCACTGGTGACCACTGACAGCTTAGGGTTAAGGTTCGACGATGTCCAGGGCCTGCTATTTTCATAGAGTTCATACACCGTGATTGATCAATCGAGTACATTCCAACGAATGGCAATAATTTTTTGTTGGGCATATTTAGTTACATTCACGGACAGGACAACCAACGGAAGAAGTTTCGATTTACCATTTATTGCATACCAAGACGAGTGCAGTGACAGGAATGGGAGGAACAACTGCCTCGACTATGTCCCATAGCTTGAGGTCCTCTAAGACAAAGACCATCCTCGCCTTCCAAGGCGACCAATTGCTAGCCCCGGCTAGCCTGTCCTCCACCCGCATCTGAGATACTGACATGTCTGCCAACTGCGCTCACTCTGATGCTCCCAATGCAAAGGAACGCTGCCTCATTCCTGTCAACACAGGTGTGAAAAGAGGCAAGTGAATCCACGACCTCACTCCTAATCTCTAGGTGTGAAAAGAGGTCGTCAAAACTACAGCCTCACTCTTGTCCACGCAGGTGTGAAAAGAGGGTGTTCACAAGTGCCAAAAAAAAAACTGCCCAAAATTTCACTTTATCCAAAGTCAAAGTGAAATTAGACAAAAGTACAAAGTACAAAGTGTAATGTCCTTCTCTCATGTGCTAAGGAGATCATAAGCACATGGGGAACACCTCCCAAGGTACAAAACTCAACAGTGGCAAGAGAGACTAGACACTCTTAATCCTAGCCTAGTCAAACTACAACATGCTATGTCTCTAGATCTCATAACCATAAAGAACAATATCCCTGATTATTGAGTCCAAGAGTGGTACTTTGCACAATGTCCTGAAAGTGTTTTGCGTGAGTAATGAGAGAGAATTGCATCCTTTGCTAAGATAGGGCTCAACAACATGCCTCAATTTGAACCAAGGGCTTAGAAACTACACCACTAGATATGTGTATGTCATGATTATCTCAATCTCACTTTGTCTAAAGTAGTAGTGGAAGTCCAACAAAGAGCTCTTAGACACGTTGAAAAGCACAACCTTAATTTTATTAATGTTGACCACCATCTAAAATCACAAACATTTGACAAGGCATCAAACTATCTTTGAAGCCCTTTAAGGGAGGAGGCTAGCTTGATCACATTGTTAGAAAGTAAGAGCAATAAGATCAAGACATGATGTAAGAGACAACTGCCCCCCTCCTACATGTGCTCCCTAAGAGAAGACTCCAACTCGTCTATGTAAATCCCAATATGGTCAAGTGTAGAAATTTAATGACAAAATCAACATGCACAAATTCTGTCATATACTTAAAAACCTAGAGATAACTGTCATCTATGAACTTTGAGATACATTAAACCCACATTCAGAAAATATTATGAGTAGAAATACACATTGCTAAAAACTTTTGCAGCGGAATAAACACAATGAACAGCAATTACACATCCATGTAATACTCAGAAATTTAGGCAACCAGCCAGGGATAAACCCCAATGTGGGGAAACCCAAAGTAAGAGAGATTTTATTAGCTTCAGGAAAGAGTTATAACAACAAGAAGTTTACATTTACAGCCAAGATAAATCATAAAACCACTTACAGCACCCAAACTGTCCCTCCAAAAATCTGCCTTGAAAATCATGCCAAGTCCGTACTGCTATACGGCCCACCCAAAAAACAGCACCTCGAAATTTGTGCCCTCAATCTGTTGTACGGCCTGATCTGTACAGCCCCTTTCTGCAGCAAAGAATGCTCAAAACAGTCTCTATTTTCATGCCCACAAACTACCTCAAAAATCGTGCCCTCCATGTTGTACAGAATGTACGGATCCGTATAGTACGGCCTCCTACACAGCAATCATTTTCAGCACTCACAAAACGGAGTTTTTCCTTGGGAAATGTGCCCAAGCTCTCTTGGAAAATGTGCCTAACTTACTGCCCTTTCCTCTTCTCCTCAAAGCTCTCTCGGAAATCTCTCAATCTTTTATTCTCATTGTCTTGCACACTACCCAATGCATTCTCTTATAATTCGAAAGTGACCTTTCACCTTCCCTATCCCTAAATCCAAAGGCCAAGATCTAATATTGCCTTTACATGATCAAGGGACATGATTCATTCCCTCCAAAATAAATCACTTAAAATATTGAAGTACAATTTCACTTTATAGCATAAGTGCACTTTATGAAATAAAATCACTTTAGCATTAGAAGGTACACTTAATAAAAAGACACTTCAATAAAAGAACCACTTTATTACAACTATATAAAAGTCCATTACAAAGTCAAGCGTCTAGTAGTGTAAGTACAAGGTTACTTCCACATACAAGACAAAACATGCGGAGTACCTCCCAAGCTATAAAAGCTAACATCAAGGAGGAGGGAAACCCTAGTTAAATCATATGGTGCTTTGAATAAAAGCAGAGAGGCCATGAATAGTGCAAATCCATCCAATGATATACTCATAGAGTCTCATGACGAAAGACAAAAGTGTATCATGGAGGCCAATCTCCCGTAAACTTTGGAATAATGCCTCCCTTGAGATGAAATCAAAGGCCTTTCAAAGTCAATGAAGCAACAAAAACCTTTTGAAAAGAAATATCAAGCCTCCTCAATGATTTCCCAACGACTGAAGATATGGTTGGTAGTCGGGTACTCCCATCAAAAGCACACCTGCCCTCTAGTTCTGAGTTTCTTCCTCTCAAGGTGGTCTAAAAGCAACATGTTGAGAATTGTAGGACAAAGATTGGCAAAATTGTGCCCAATCATAACATTTATGTTTTAGGGTCCAAACTCCAAAGTAAATGTCAATTGTAAGTTGAACTCAAAGTTCAAGTACCTTTTTTTTTAAAGAAATGATGGAAATACTACATTTTTGTGGAGATAAGGATGGGATTGATCCTAGCGAAAAGGTGGATATTATAAGCAAAAAGTGCAAAAATATGTCTAATTGGTCTATATTTTGATGGTGAAGCTCATAATTGGTGGTAAATTCTTGATAGCGATGCACGAGTAGAATTCACTTGAGAAGAATTTGAAAAGGTCTTTCAGATTGATGGATAAAGGAAACAAAAATGGAGGAAATGGATTCCCTTCATGTGAACCATGAAGGAAACATGCATAATATTGAAGATGAATTGAAGTAAGCAAAAGAACTTGTGAAGAAATATGATAAGATATCCAAGTTGCAGGCCCTTAATCAAATACTTCTTAAGGAGGCTTAGAGATTACGGGAATAGAAGGTAAGCAAATTGAAGAAGGATGAGTCAAAGGAAGAACTCACAAGGAGGGATGATGGAATAAACAGGTTGAGAAATCATAATCAAAACCTCCTTAAAGAAGTCGAGAGTGTTTGCTACACCCCAAATTCTCTGTAGTGAACCCTACATTTTTTCACGAGATGTGGCCACCCTGATCTACCCAAAGTGTGATGATTTCTTTGTATGCGGCCATGATGGGATGATTATTATGTACAAGTGTTGGTTAAAGGTTACCTAGATCCCCTAAGGAAGACGATCATGGCATGTCATTTTAGTCCCCATTCTCGGGGTGCTTGGTTTTATTGCTCCGGCTAACTACCTATTAGCACACTTTTCCACCCTCCAATCAAATATGATATAAGGTAAAATCAATGATGGAGAAGAT
>CBVK0101456480.1:0-10934 GCA_900067695.1 Picea abies | reverse complement strand
ACAATGGGGATTGATCCAATGAATAATATATCAAATAATAATAAGAGTACTCTTTGTAGTTACATTATTTCAACATTTAGCACCTATAGCAACGAATTCCAAGTGAACTACTTCCATACTTTTCTTTGTCTTTTTCAACGTTATTGTTTCTAGCTCACTAAAGGAATCTCCAATTATTAATACTATATTGCTAGTTTACTTTATTTTGCTAATTTGTTGGTAAAAACCTTATATGAATCCCAAGTGAAATAACTTCATAATATACAATTATATGCTAACATGGTCAAGATATAAAACCCTAATTAACCTAGTCACTCTCCCTTTCTTTTTTATCATATTTTTTCTCACCCTAAGGTTTCTTAGTTTTTCACTAAAATTGAGTGGCAACTCTAGTCTCTCTTCTCCCCTCTTTAGTAGTGTGTGTGTGTGTGATAGGATAGTTTTACATCCTCCCTCTCACACTGCATATGGTAGAATGAATCCATTCATTAGCTACATTTTGGTGACTCCATTGGAAAGTTCTTGTCAACCCTTCCCTCTCTCAAGTGAAGGTTCTCTCCTCTTCTTCTCTTCTAATTCCCTTTTTCTTTGGGACTATGGAATCCTCTTCTTGTCAATCTCCTAGCTCCCTTTTCCCTAGCTCCTTTCATCTTGATGTTAACCAACTCTATCATCAAAACATGTCCAACCTCTCTCACCTCACTCATATGAGTGATCTTAACACATCTTTTGATCGCTATCCAAGTACTCATATAACAATTCCTAACCATTTGTATAACATAGGGACTCTTCCCCCTTCTTACTACATAAACCAAGTTAATGATGGAAGATATCCACCACTTCCTCCCAACTTGACACCCATCCCTTCTCCTAACCAAGTTGATCATGCAACTTTACTGTCTTCTTCCAGTGAAGTAAACATAGAACCCACCACCTCATGTAGTACATGTGACAAACTCATGCCCTACATGCAACAATTTGAAGAGTGAATGCTTAAAGAATTTACAAAACTTGGAGACTCGCTCAGGAAACCCTTCCATCCACAACAAGTTACCTAAATCAAACCTCCATCCTATATTTACTTTTATCCCTATGTGCATCCACCTAAGCGGTCTGAGGAACATGAGGCTCCCTCTCCTAAGACATTCTCCTACAACCAATGAAAAAGACTTAGATGATGACCCTTTCCCTAGTTCAGACAAGTGGTGAAATTATCATAAGCACAAAACTCACAATTCATATGAATGTTGTGTCATTTGAAAGAAGAACTCTTCTTCTTCCCAAAAAGGATCACAATCTCCCTCAGTCCAAGTTACAACCTTTAAATAGTGCACTTCCCCTCACCAAGATGTTACATCTCAACTTGATGATTATTGAAGACAATATGTCCTTCCTGAAGATGCCAACAATACTCCTCCCAAACCTAAGTTTGGATCATAAACCTTTAAGCCACTTCCTCCAACATAAGCATCAGACAATGTGCCTCCAAATTCCCCCAAGACTCCCTCATAGGTTGTATCAACATGACCTCTGAAGCTTAGACACTAAGCCTTCTTTGGGACACTTTAAATACGATGGATAGTTGACTTTCAAGGTCATCTTGATGTATCATCTCCCTCCTTTGATCCCTTCACTCCTCCATAAGCTTTCCTCCTCACTTGGGTAGCTTCCCCTCCTCTTCACTTCCCTTCTTAGATTAAGAAGGATGGACCCCTTACACGCTTTGAGCAACCTCGATCTTCTCTTTGGCCACCCATTTGCATCTCTAGGTCATTTGAGCCTCTATCTTTCTTTCTTTTCCAACTGTCTAATATTCTCGAGGTAACAACTCCTCTTGTCACCTCATTTTTCCTTCATGTCTTCCTCTCCTTTCATCTCTTTCTTTGGCCACTTTGTTAATGTCTTGGCCCATCCTAGAACATTATCTCGAGTATGGCCCTATTCAATATGACTTATCCTTAGTTAGCGCTAATCATTTCTCCCTTGGTCTCTCTCGAGATGTCACTCTTGGTCAATCACAACTTGCAACTGTGAAATCACTTCCATAACTTTGGCATCTCCTTCCTCTCTCCTCATCCTATGCCTTTGTAATCCCTATGCTAGAGTTGTCACCTTATGCCTTTGATGGTACTTCTCAGTGTCGTCGGCTTGTGCCTTTACTAATTACACCTCACCATCATTGACACCTTTGATGCTTCTTTCTAGCATTGTTGTCTTATGCCTTCGTTGATGACACCTCACCATTGTTGGCGCCTTCAATGGTGCTTTCCAACATCACCATCTAATTCATTTTGTTGATGTCACCTCACGATCATCACCACCTCTTATGCCCTCATTGGTCGCAAATTAAGATCAACACCCCTCATGTCTTGTTTTATCCTTCACTAGGTCCACCCTAGCATCATTGCATCCTCTTTCTCTTTCTCAATGCCCTTTTGTGTCCTCCATTGGAAGTTGTTGCAATCCCTTTCCATGTTCATGGAAAACTACTAACTTTTGTGATATAGGTACCTAATTTGTTCCAACGAAATCCTACACAACCAACTCCCACCCATATGTAAGTATAGGTATGGCTCTTTCTCTCTTACTCTCATATTTACTTTATAGTCTTGTTCATACTAGTTGTCATGTTCATTTCATGATAGCTAGATCTATTGTGCATATTCTCATAGTATAGTTGATATTATTGTCATTAGACTTACACATGCTTTATTTCGTGCTATAGCCAAAATTTCATTAGCATGGTATTAGATATGCATTCCTCTAAATCTCATAATTTAGTCATTATATTGTTTACATGATTGACAAATTTATAGCTCATCATCTAAGCTTCATTTGCTTCTCATAGGTTAATTACTACCATTTACTTGCATAGTAGTTAATCTTAGTTGTTCCTTTATCTCTACATTCATGTTTTTCATGCATCTCATGTCTCTCAATCTTTCTTTCTTTGTCTTACATATATATCACACTCCTACCCTATGCAAGTGTTTTGCAATTTCTTTCTTTGCATTGGTTATTAGGGTATGTAAAAGTTGGGAAATTAAGTTAAATTGAACAATGGAGACTACCCCTTCAACATGCCTAGGCATTAGTTTACGTTGCACAGACTAGTAAATTGAACCTCCTGCATCATTTCTTTTCAATTGTTGTTACTCTTACTTTTTTTTTGTCTTCTTTCATTTTTCTTGCTTCTCTCCTTCCTTGCATCTCAGTACTATTCTCATCCCATAAATCAATGTTTTTGTAAAGATCACAAATAGTGTATGGATTTCGCACTTTTTACTCACATAGGCCTACCCACCAGGGAGGTCGGTGTGTGAGCCTCTTTTGTGTCATGTCCATGTGTGACCCACTCAGTGATCATGCGATACCTCTTTATATTCTCATTTTGTGGTGGGTCATCTTCAATGAGTTCCCCCTACCTTAGCCTCTATGTATGACCTCCTATAGGGGTCTAGTGCTTTGGTAGGACCCTTTGTTTCCTTCTCTCTCTTGGTCTCTAGCCCTTGGCCACATGTTTGGTTTACTTTGACCCTCGAGGCATTTCCTAACTTTATGGATTCAATTAGGGGTGCAAGATCCTTATTAGGTACATGATCACTTAGGATGTCTCACTGTGGGTCCATGACGGATCATTTCGAGTTGCTATTTACTAAGTCAAGTGAGTCAAACTTCCTTGATCCTTCTTAATCCCTTGGTAGGGAGTGTATTGCGAGTTCCTAAAGGGGGTAATGCCCCTATATTTTGTGTGGCACGAAACACAAAGGTGATTTGGGCCTAAAAAATTGTGCCATAGTGTTGTTGAACTCTTCCTATCAACTCAACATGTGTGGTACAACCTTGTCTTATGACTCTCACCCTCCAACCGGTAACCTAATGTACATCTACATTTTGAGGTTGTTCCCTTGCCTATTTATAGCTTCCTATTCATCTTTGTAAAGTCTATCTAATTTTTATTTTTCCCTCTCATTATCTTGTAGGTACACACTCAAATTAGCAATACATCTTGATCGAAGCTCTCCTCCACCTTCTCCATGCTCTTGCACTACTTGCACCTACCATCTCTAGAACCTATATGGACCTCTTGTGGTTAGCTTGGTTCTAACATTGAAGGCTTGTTGATTCATCCTAGGGAATCTTTATTGACATAGTTCCACTAATACCTTGGATGATTCATCCTACAACCTCAAGGAAGGTTCCATCACAACTAGGGTAAGGTAGGTATCAATCCACCTAAGGGCACTTGTGTAAAAATATTTGACATTATTATATATATATATATATATATGGTTGTACATCTAATGTTATTTGCAATATGTATGTGTGTGTGTGTGTGTATTGGAGATCATGTACAAGTGTTGTCTTGTAGGGAAGTTGAGTTACAATGTAAAATCATCCAAGATGTGGAGACCTATCACAACTCTCTTATTTAGCACAAATAGCTTCAACACTTACAACATTGAGTTAGGGTGAGTTCCTCCCATACTTCTCTTTATTCTTTTTGGTATTAGGATTTCTAGCTCACTAAAGAATTTTTTGATAAATTATCCCTAGATTGTTAATTTACTTTCCTTTGTTAATTTGTTGGTAAACTCTAATATGAAACTTAAGTGAGTAGTCTAATAACCTATATCCATTGCTTAACATAATCAAGATCTAAAACCCTAATTAATCTAGTGGTTTTCCCTCTCTTTTTATCATCTCTTCCCTCATTGTAAGATTTATCAATTTTGCCCTTAAACCGAGTGGCAACTCCACCTTCTCTTCCCCCCTTATTAATAGTTTCCCTCGTTGTAGGGTTTATCAATTTTTCCCTAAAACCGGGTGGCAAGCCCACTCTCTCTTTTCCCCTCATTAATAGTGTGAGTGGTAGGTTGGTCTTCCATCCCTCCTATCATGCTACATGTGATAGAATAATCCATTCATTTGCCACATTTAATGTTGGCATAAATGATGCTTTGCACCATACTTTCAAGAAGGCAAAATTTGCATTAGACATATTTATTGATTGTTTCAATTGTAGCTTTACAAATTTTATTGTTGTACATGTACTTATCAATGAAATATGGTGTACATGTGATCAAAGTTGCATTAATATGGACCAGCACAATGTCATGTGTACCTCCTCAATCAAGGAATGACAAGGTAGTGAATGAGGTATAGGTTCAAGGTTATTTTACACTTGAATTTTCAAATTGAATTCTAAAATGTTGTCGACTTTTATTTTATTTGTACAGTGAAAGGGGAATTTGGAGCATGTGGATCCCTTTGTCAATTCGGTTGAGAAACTTGTCTAAACTATGTCCATTGATAAACAACTAGTGATACATGTATTCAAATTGGAAATTAAATTTGTATAGTAATAAGTAAATGTTATTTTTTTAAATTTAATTTGACAAGTTTTCACTACCATGGTCATCAACCAGTGAAAGTTCCTTGTATGGATGGTTCGATCTAGTTCACAACTAATATTATTATGTGTACATGCACAAGACATTTACAACTAATTCATGAATTTATATAAGCATGTTCATTTAATTAACATCCAACAAGTTTCCATTAATAATATGGTGAAAGGATTGAGAATATTCCAATTGAAAGTCATCATGTCCCAATTTAAATCCCAATTTAAAGAGCTTTACATTTCATATGCAAACACATATAATTTAAATTTTTTATTAAATTTGTTTTTAGTGCACCAAAGAGGACCATAAGGATAGCACAATTTCAATAGGGACCAAGAGTTCATACATTATATTTGGTGTATGAACACTATTATTTTGTATGTGTCTAGATGACACTTGTGCCGGTATATCTCAAGAGCTTAATCTCTATGTCTATTTAATCTATTTGCAATCCGGTTAGTTAAATTTAGCATTTATAATTTCAATTTAAGCTTTTTAGAATTGTATTTGAAAATCAAGTTTATGAAGTTAAGTTTGGAGATGAGTAGCATTAAATCGAGACCATGATGTTACATAGAACACTTGGTCAACCACAATCAATCATGGTCAACCATGGCTCACTATATCGTGTAATTTTTTTAAATGGACAAATGAAATTAATTTTTATACTTTATAATTTCATCATATCGCTTCATCTATATCTATATTTATTTCAAGTTCATAAATGAAATTAAAGTACATCTCAAAAATCATATGATCCTACATAATTCTTGAAATTCAAATTTGTAATTTGCATTTTCAAAATCATGGTGGTATACAACTCTAAGTCCTCAACCTTGGTCAACCAACTATGGCATGTTAAATTGAATGGTATAATTTTTTGAAATCAACATAGATCAAATTTATTTAATTTTTTAAGTTCATCTTATTTTAAAAAAGGAACCTAAAACCTTGCTAGTCTTTTGTGCTCTTCAAGTGAACCTAAAACCTTGCTAGTCTTCACTAGTCTACAAGTAAACCTAATTGCATCCACCATTCGATTGGTGGAAGTTGCGAGAGCACTATTGTTGAGACTTTTGTGCTCTTCAAGTGAACCTAAAACCTTGCTAGTCATCACTAGTCTACAGGTAAACTTAATTGCATCCACCATTCGATTGGTGAAAGTTGCTAGAGCACTATTGTTGAGACTTATGTGCTCTTCAAGTGAACCTAAAACCTTGCTAGTCTTCACTAGTCTACAAGTAAACCTAATTGCATCCACCATTCGATTGGTGGAAGTTGCTAGAGAACTATTGTTGAGAGCTTGTAGTACTAGGTATAATATCACCTCTTAATTGCAACATCATAGTCCACAAATTGGAATTTGTTACCTTCTCCCTCTACCACTCTTCAAAATTCCTAACGCGTGTCATTTCAATCACCTATACAGTCTTGTACACACCCCAATTTAAAATACTCATTTGTCTCATACACACCACAATTTAAAACACTCTATTATTATCCATACACACGTTAAAAAATTCTACAACCATTATACTAATGTGAAGAATCAACCCTTGTAATACAATTGTAAAGGACGAGCTTACTCTTGAAGGTTAAGAAGTACATAAATTTCATTATTGATTTTAAACAACGTTATCAATCCATTTCATCTCTAATTCATAACACATACTCTAATTTAGTTTATTGATACAATTATAAAAGAATGCCTACAATTATATCAATCCCTTCGTCAATAGAATTCTTGAGTTCCTAGCAAATCAAATATGATACACTTTGCTTGCAAAGAGACAAAATCCTTGTTTTTCTTATTTAAATTTACGATGTATTTCTTTCATGTCAACTACTCATGTGTCCAAACTCATCGTCTCGTCTTGTACCATCTAATTTATCATCACCTTGACAAAAGGAACTACAATTAGCATTAACTCCATACTTCAAACATCAAAAGTAATAATGATGATTGTTATAATCACCCCATTAAAATGCCCTAGTCATTGCTCACATTAGTGAACCCTTTGCTCAGTTAAGTTGTCAATATGGCCTCAAACAGTATTTTCTTTTTCTTGAGGAAAACTTCATGAGATATCCCTTCTTCCTTGCAATATCTAGATAGAGAGTAGCTCAACCACCAACCACAATGGAAGTTAGTAATTCAACGGGACTCAACTAGACTCAGACCTCGATCGAATTCGAATCAGAAACCTCATGGTGAACTACAATTTGAAACAGTGTGTTCATATTAATCGAGCTAACCCACCAGTTTTTTTTCAACAAAAACCTTGGAGGATCCCTCCTTCCCCAAAATATCCAAATGGAGGGCAGCTCAATCATTAACCACGATAGAAACTAGTAACCCATCAAGACTCAACCAAACTCAACTCTCAATCAAACTAGAACTAGAAACATCAAGGCAAACTCCACCTTGAAGTAGTGCATTCAAACCAATGGAGCTAACCCACTAGGCCAGGTCTCATACAATTATCAAAAGGATGCTTTCAATAAGGTAGGTGTTCTAAAAATTCTTTCTTCCTACAGGTATAACACAGTAAGTAAATATTTCCATTAAGTGTTACAAATATAAAGAACATTACAAAGAAAACAGTCACAATCTCAAAATTAAGGGTTCCCATGTGTTTAGCATTTGTATAATTATATTGTCAAGGATAAAAATCATTTATCCACCCCTAACCCTGCAATTTCTACCCATGCACCGTACACCATACACTTTGTGATGGCTCTACTTTGCAGGTGACATGCATCATAATGCCAACATGTCTCAAAGGCCATTTTGTACACATGTCAATGTTATAGTGTTGTGACATCATTGTTGTATGTGTTGACATCAGAATCCCAACATTATTACACAAATCTTGCATTTCTTAGGGATACTATAAACAATATTTATCCTTGTCCTAGTTATACCATTCCATTTTACTTATACCATCGATAACAAAATTAGATAATCATCTATTCTTAATGAACCCAAGCCAATCGATAACAAAATTAGATAATCATCTATTCTTAATGAACCCAAGCCATAAGTACCATGTTAAAGGACAAACCATCCTAAAGGGAAAGCATTTCCACCATACAAGAATTCCTTCTTTCTCTACCCAACCCGTGGTTCCAACCATGAATGGGTAGGTTGGAAGCATGAATAGTCCACCCATTCATAGTCCCATCCTGCCCATACATGATTCCAAGCAATGAATGATCGAATATTTGTAGGGTGGATAAATTCTATCCCACCAAAGGCTCAAAGCTTCCAATAGATCTAGTCTCCACCAAAGCAAGGATAGATGAAGGTTCATCGATGAAGCGGCTAGAGATAATCTCAAAGAGGTGGGAGTAAGAGGACTTAGGAGAGTTCATAGTGGATATTCGAGGTGGCTTTCAATAAGTTCCTTGGAAATGGAGCTGTAATCAAGGAGACCTATAAGGCGGTTATGGCAGAGGTGAAGTTGTCGTTGGAATCAAGTGTACAAAGAAGAATTTTCATAGGGGATTATAAATTGAATGTTGATTTCCTATCAAAACACAACAAACATCCAGCATTGCAATGTGAAGGGCAATTGACCTGGATAAAGGAAGCAATGAAGAACTTTGAGGAGGTATGGTTCCAATGAATGAGAGACGCTAACTAGGTTGCAGAGCTATTGGATAACTTAGAGCAAGTGGAAGAATGGAAAGAGAGTCATAATAGACTCCAATCTGTCCAATTGACGATAAGGCATGTAAGTCTAAGTTGACAAAATTATTTCAAAATAGACTGCAATGAACATTAGGAAAGGCCCTCATTTGATCCTAAATTATTATTTTTATGTGGATTTAACCCTCTCATTAATTTTAGTGGCTCAATATGTATCATCATTAACGTGGCATGTAAATTAAACCGTGACTAGATCCTTATAAGGACCTAGTTTGAACGCAAATATTGTCCATAATTATTTCATGGGAAGGCAAGGTGTCTCCAAGACTACAGATTTAATGAGATTTTTATCCCTAACAAGCTCAGGGAAGGAAAGGCCTTGTCGTGGAAGAATTGTAAAACTAAGTAAAGAAAAAATTAGTGGCCAAACGATCTAGACAAAAGCGTGGGGGATAGGGGAGAAGACAAGGTAGTACAAGAAGGACATCTTTAAGGTTGTCAAGAAGGAGAATAAAATCCCAAAAGATGGCAAAGGTGGGGTGAAGATTAGCAGTAGGGCCAAGCCAGGGTAGAAGAGGAGAGCATTGGAACTCATGAGGGGGTAGCTCATCTATCCCAACCTTGTAGAAGTTGAGACAACTTGGCTTGATAGGAAAGCCTACTAGGGCTAACCTCTACGAAGAATGGTCATACAATAGGCTCGAGGAGGCAAGTTACTCTATTGTCCAAGAGGAAGATGGCCTAGCGTTGTATGATCCTAGTCAGTGTAGAACATGAAGAGACAATTTATGTTGTTGTATTAAAATGGGGGATACACAGTCTATTTCATAATTCTACATCCACATGATACACAGATTTGCACTCTAAGAATTTGTCCTACAACTAAACAGAGACACCGAAACACCAATTAAGGCTTCATATCTAAATAAGAGTGTTGAATGGAAAACTCAGAAGTTGAAACACTGCATATCAAGAGGAGAGATCAGCCCTGCAAAAGATGAAATCTGATCTAGACAAACAGCAGCATAAATGTAGTGGACAGCAAGCTGAAATTCTATAACAGCGATCATTATCTTCTCATTAACACATAAGAAAAATACAATATTGTCCTCAAAGGACCGCAATGGCTTCTCTCAAGCGTTCACACTCTCACTATATGTTCACACACCTCACATGTATAAATATATAACCCTAACTAGTGCACCCTCCCTCATTTAATCAAACTTGACAAGAGGGAAAAGCAGTTACAGAACTTAACTGCTAATAATAGACCTCAAAGAGAGTGCCCCATATATGCACCCTACCTATGCCTAGAATAGTTCTTATAAAGTCTTCCATTAAAGGGATCTGTCATAACTATGTAGGGAATCTATCGTGACGCTGTCATAAATGTGTAAGAGGAATCTGTCATAACTTTCTTAGAATCTGTCATAACCTTACACTAACCAAAAATAGAAGATGCAAAATGTCACAAGAGTAAGGAATCTGTCATAGGAGTGTAAGTGAATCTCTTCCACGTAGCCCACCCTTCCTGCAAAATCCCCTTCAACACTCATGCGCCCTCTTCCTAGAAGAACAACTCAGAGCAACCAAAAACTTACACTTTGGTGGGTATGGTAGTGTGTACGCCGTATAGAGGATAGAGAGGAGGAATGCAGACACAATGAAGGAAATCTTGGACAAGGTGGAATATATATTGGCAAAAAGCTTGGGAACTTGGAGTGCATGAACATGGAGAGAAAAAGGAAGAACCAACAGACAAGTGAGCTAAATTGGTAATAGATTGACTGGGGATAGGCTGAAGCAAAAGATGAACCTTATCCAGAAGGAAATCTGCAACAGGTCAGTCACCTTGAGGAAGAAGAAAAGGATGG
>CBVK0101456478.1:0-15934 GCA_900067695.1 Picea abies | reverse complement strand
TTTAGTCATGGAACAATGGCTAATTAAATTTTCAGAAGGAACAGCAGCAGGGACTACATTTGCCATTGTATCTTCAGGACAAGCCACAACTCCACAAGAACCAGCCTCATTGACCTTTAAAGCTTGGCAATTACCAGCAACAAGGTTACAACCTTCTTGCCATTTTGTAGTGCTTCCATCTTCAGACAGCATACCACCATTCCTTTGGGGTGTTATAGAAGGATGAAGACAAGGCACATCTGCATCACAAGGAACCTGGAACGAATTCAAAACATACCCTCCAGGGAGTAGCTGTAATGTGCCATCCTGTTCATCTGTTCCGACAGGCTTCTGATATGGATAGGCACCCAGTTCTCCATCAATACGGTGCCGAAAATCGGCAAGCAAGCATCTCAATCTCACAACTTCAGCCTCCAAACCTGCCTGAGCCTGCAACTTCTTGATCAAATGCTGATTGAGAGCTCTCAGATGGGATACCTCCTCCTCTAGATAAGCAGTGTGAGCCTTTTTTTTTTCTCTGTATTTCCTGACAGCCTCTCTATTTCCTGACGTCCGTTTCTTTGATTTGGAAGAGCCATTCTGGCTCTAGATAAGCAGTGTGAGCCTTTTTTTTTTCTCTGTATTTCCTGACAGCCTCTCTATTTCCTGACGTCCGTTTCTTTGATTTGGAAGAGCCATTCTGGTGTGTCTCGGAATTATCAACAGATTTTTCCTCCTCAATATCCGCTAGTAGTTTTGTATGAGTGTGGAAACATGTATGAGTATGTGTACTATCTGGTCCAGGAGGGTTGCAGGTGTGGGTGTGGGTGCAGGTATGGGTGTTCTTCAGAAGATCATCAAGGAAACTTTCCATGGAGGAGGAATTTTTGGAAAACTCATCCAACATGCTGGTTGTGGAAAAAACCCCATGTTCCAATAAATCAATTTCTCCTTCATCCATCCCCTTATTCCCCAATCTCCCCTAACTGGGCACTCTGCATTCAATTAATATGGGGCGAGGTTTCTCAATAGAAAGCATTCCTACCTCAGTTCAATAGAGAAGGCATCTACTTCGCATATTCAAGGTAAAATTGTGTATACTTCCAACATTGAACAATGAAAGGTTAAAGGTAGAAAAATAAAATCATTTTTCTGTAAAAGTAAGGAACGCAGATTTCAATCCTATGTGATACAGCAGAAGATAGAACAATATGATTCTATTCCAAGAGGGTATGCAAAATCAGGGCATTTTGGTTGTTTTAACCTTTCACATAGTCTATGGTCTTCATGTATAACTTTGCAATCCAATTCTGACAGTTAATTGACATCAACATGATACAGATTATGATTCAGAAAACCTCAACTGTATGAATTGAAGCTCCATGGTTTTAATCTGCACCAACAAGGAAAAAGGATAAGTTTTGACAGCACCAATTAATAACCATGTCACTAAACAATACCTCAAAAACTTAAAATTTTAGATACAAGGGATATCTATTACACAAAGACATACACTGCTTTCTACAAGCATCTACAGATAACCAAAGTCCAAAACAATCAAGTTTTCTGATTCACGTGGATGCCCACCACCCAAATCTTAAGCTTCGGCAATAATTGCATGCCACAATCTCAATCTGCCCACCACCATTTTTGAAGGCAACAGTGTCAACTGCCACAAATTCAAACCCCAAATTACACTCACAAACCAACCAAGAGTCTCATTAATTGGCATTACAGTTTGACTGTATTAAGCACACTGCAGTGTGCATTATCTACTTTGGCCTTGACCTTACAGTACAGTTGTAAGAGATCTAAAAACTGTAACTTGCTAATGACTTAGACATACAGAAAAGACCAGGAAGAGTACAATCTTCGAGGGGAAAAGATTTCTGAAGGAAGTTATTTGAGGAAGAATCGAAGAGCCATTTTGAAAACTGAAAAAATAAGGGGCAAGCACAAGGAGTCCAATCTGAGCTGGCTTGCTCCGTTCCATGGGCCTCTTAGCCTCCTCAGTCCCATTCATGGACAGGGATTAAGGACACATTATATTAGACATGGAAATCTCCTGATCCTGGATGAAGTATAACCTTGATGGGGTGGAAAAAGGTAACCCAGGCCCAGCAGGGGAAAGAGAACTTTTTAGAGACAAGAATGGTTCAGTTCTGAATTTTCATATCACATTCTTGGAAACCAAAACCAACAATCAAGCTGAGATCAAAGGCCTGGTCCTTGGCCCGAAGGAAGTCCTTAGAAGAGGCTTCAAAAAGATTGTTCTGAAGGGGATTCAAAGTTGATTATTGATCATATCAAGATGAAGAACTTTAAGTCCTTGTGGGAGATGAAGAGTAAAATATTCTGGACTCAAGATTTTGATGTTTTGAGGAAACTGGCTTCAAACATTTCCAAAGTTTGGCAACAAAATCACTGATTGGTTAGCCAACCAAGTAATTCTCTCCAAAATGCATCACTCCTATTATGTGGATACCTGTCCCACATTAGGAGAGTGGAAGGATGGATGGCTTGGTGATGTTGCCTAAGTAATGGACCCTTCCATTCCCTCTCTCCTTGTCATTTTAGTGCTTGATGAGAAGCCCCTAGAAAATCAGTGCCCACAATATGGCCATTCACCCCAGATCATTCCCCGGCAGGAATTTTAATGTGGACAGTCCAACGCCTGCTGAAGTAGATGGCAGAGGACACCCGTCATCCCAGGCAGTATGATGAGTAGTTAAGGCAGATCAAGTTAAGAAGAGAATGTTAGATGAGAAACCACATTCGCATTTCAGGCTTTGTATGCTCATTACTCAATAACTTGTGTTACCTGAATAGGAGAGCTATGGCCAAGCAAGGAAAAAGACCCAGAATTTGGCCTCAAGGTTGTGAAAAGAAGGTCAGGATCCTTAAAAGCATATTTGACACCAGAGAATGGTGCACAAATTTTCTGGCCCAGAAAATCTTTACCGATTCCAATCAAAGCAGGAGATCCTTAAGCTCCAAGAAGCTAAAACAGATAAGATTGCCAATGAAAAAATGCACCATGCACTGGTAGGTTTCAGTGAGCAGTTGTGGGATTGGGATGCACTCTAGGCATGTCACAGAGTGGAGTTTGAGAAGATATTCATGACCTTGTTGGAACAATCAGTGGACACAAGAATGAGGTTATAGAAAGAAAGATGGAGGAAACCACTCTAAAGACGAGGATGGTGCACTTCCTTGAGATGATAATGAATGAAATTTTTCACAGGCAGCTATCTGTCCTCATTGATGATAACTACCAGTGCCTTCCACAGCTGGGAATGGCCAGCAGCCCAACACTGTCAATTCGCCCACTCAAAAGGAGCCACAAGTATGAGCATGCATGATGTCTATAAGAAATGTCTATGTTCTGCTTTGAATTCTGTACAATCTTGTCAAGATGTTTAGTGTCTGTATGTAAAGTTTAAAATATAGGTACTTCAGGGTTCTTTTTCGAGTCTGGTTTGATTTTGTTAATAGCATTTAAAAGCTCAGCACATGTATGTAATGAAATGTGTATACTGTACAGGGACATAATGATGTTAGTTATAGTCACAATTTCAGTCTGGACTGTAGTTAATAAATGTACTGGAAGCTCTCTTTGGAAGGGCCTGACATATATAAAAGAACATCTTTTCTGTTTTTTGTAAAACAAAACACTTCCATTTAACCATTAATATAAGTTATAACATGTACAGGACATTTCACACAAAAAAGTGGGCTGCTAAAAGCAGTCACCATGAGCAGAGAACCTAATGTTTAGAACCTTTTAACTGCCCCAATGGCTACAAACAAAAATGATAGTGTCCATGCCCCAAGGGCTACAAACAAAAATGATAATGTCCATGCCCCAATGGCCATAAAACCATGACATCGTAAACACAGGTCCAAAAATCAAGGCCATCTGATCATATAAAGCATGACATCAACTGGCAGCAAGAATCATCGCCATGTTAGGTGGCAGATCATCCTTTTCATTGAGGTTTGAGCCCCAGCCTTCAATGGAATGCTCCTTATCGAGAGAGCTAGGGTCCCATCCATCATTTTCATTTGCTTGGGCTACCTCTCCACTTCTATAATGGCTAGCACTAGTTGAGGGAATTTATCATTATATGGTCAAGGGGGAATAGGCAAACTATGGCACTCTATGTTCATGTGCAAGACGATCTGCTCTGTGTCAAAGAAAACTTCAAACCTGTGGGACTGGACCGAGCCAAGAGGTACTCAACTCATGGTGCATAGAGCCCCCCCAGAAAAAACCAAGCACTTTGTGCAAACGCACCAGCTCCACAGCTACCTTGCCAACCTACAGCTGGACCTGCAAATGAAGGTTGGCACATATCAAAGCACCAACATACCAGGGAAACATGTTATTCTCTTGAGCATTATAAAATAAGCTCTCATTTTGTTTTTTCCATATGAAAATCAAGTCCTCAGCTCATGTTGCCATGTTGCCTGGAACTCAAGGCCCAAAGGAGTTTATTGCCTAACATGGCAATTTTCAAACTTCCAGGAAATGGTGGCAAAGAGTAGTTGGCTACAAAGAAGACTATAGGCCTACTCTCAAGCTGACCTAGCATATGAACCAAACCAAAACAAGCTTAATAGTATTATTCTTGTTGCAAAAGAGGCACTTGGGTTGGAGCACTCCTAGGTATAGAACTCGTTAGCCAAGAGGAAGGCCACCCAAGATCAATGACCAAGCAAAGAATGCTTTCTTAGACTCGATGTATGGCTTCTAGATTGTTTGGAGTCGGTAGAACCAGGTCTTCTATTTGGAGAGCAGATTCCAAGCTTTAATACTCGAGCATTTTAAAACAGGCCTTCTACTTAGCCAATGATATCCATCCATTGCTCAATGTTTCCTGAACCCTTTGGTGTAATGCCATCTCCAATGTTGCCACTAGGTGGCCACGACTTGCAGACCAAGCTTAAGAAACAAATCATCTAGAATGAGGCTTTCAATCCACTCTAAAATCAGCCTATCAGTGTTGACTAAATTGAATTCGTCCTTTAAGTCAAGCCATCTTTATCTTTGGTTTGCACATCAAAAAGATCAACGGTCATGATGATATGTTGATTATACAAACATTTCACCAAAAACCAAGCAATTTCCTCTTAAGATATCCCATTATGTTGCACTACAGGTGATTACCAAATACAATGCTCATTGAATGACAACTCACTCCTCAATGAGTCACTTTTCCAAGTCAATTTGGGCTTAACAACCTCCCATGCTATCCAAATACTCTGAGCCACAAAAGTCCCCATAATCTTCCCCTGAGCAAGGGTGCGAAGGGCTAGCAAATTCACATTGCTTCAACTTCTTTAATCCAAAGGGGCACCCCAAGAGATATAGTTCTGAAGTAGCTCCTTCCAACTTCCTTTCCCCTCGACTACCCCAATAACCAACTTAGCACATAGAGCTTGTGCATGCATGTAGGTACAATGATGCCCATCCCAGGTAGTCCTTGGGGATACAACACAGACTCCAATTAATATGGTGGAAGCATTCCTTGCCATTGGAACCAACCCAAACAAAGCCACGAAGGATCTTTTCAAGCCTCTGAAAGGCTGAAGCAAAAGGGATCCAACAGGAAGAGCAATAAACATGTGAAGCAACAAGAACATTAGTACATATCTAAAACCAAGCCACCAACATCATGTGTTGAGATATTCTGGCTAATCTTCACTTGTGGACAAGTACTAGCCCGCTATGTAGGTAGTTGAGACCCTTTATGGGTCGACTTGTCACTAGTTGTGGGTTGTTACACCCAAGATTGTCAGACTCAGACTCGACAAAGACTCGGCAAAGAGAAAAAATACTCAAAATATGGTAAATCTTGTACACAAAAATTATACTAATGACATTGCCAATCCATATAAGTAATAAAATCAGTCTATGTGGAAATTCATAAGATCATCTCATAAAATATTACAACACAACATTTGAATCTAAATATTTGTATGCAAAATAGTGAATTGAAAGAATCAAGATGAGGAATCAGGATGTCATCCTACAAGCCTATAGGTTGAGGAATTAGTATATCATCCTACAGGCCTGTAGGATGACAGCCTTAGCCTACAGGCCTACTAGTATAAACTTAAAAAAAAACTAAGTTACGAAACTAAATAGTAAAACCTGAATGTGTAATTGCCCACTTACCTGAACTTTGAATGCTGAGAGCCTAAGACCTCCTTCACATAGTGACCTCCTTCACACAGTAGCCAGTGATGAATTGAAGCCTCCTTCACACAGCAGCCAGTGATCACTAATGATGATGAAGCCTCCTTCAATTTCCCTCCTAAATGATGATGAACTCAACCCCCTCACAATGGCAACACACAGCGCTCTTCTAGGGAAGAAATGGCTGTTGAAAATATATGGAATGAGAAAGAATAAGCAGAGAAATGTCTTTATAAAGATTTATACCCTCTCAAATGCTTCATTTCCCTCCTAAAACTCCCTCCAAAACAAGTCTCCCTCTCAAATGCTTCATTTCCCTCCTAAAACTCCCTCCAAAACAAGTCTGACTCAGTCAAATCTCACGTGCAGGGTATTTTTGGTTGCTATCTTTGGGTTGGTTGAAACTTGAGCCTGGGCCAGACTCCTGAGTTTGAGGCCAAGGCTCCCGAGTCTAGTGAGTCTGGTGAGTCTTAGATGAGTCTGGCGAGTGGGGAGTCTGTCAGGTGAGTCTTTAGGGAGTACTTGTCCCAGCACTGACTCAAACAGACTCGCCAAACTCAAGAATCTAAAAAGAGTCTGACAACACTGGTTACATCCATTATTACACTTTATTGTATTTTAGGGTAAGGTCAGCCTAGTCTCCTCCTTGAGGCTAGCACCTTAACCCTACAAATAGACTACCTCCCTCATTTGTAAGATCATCTCATTCAAGTAAGTTTATTCATTCTTTTGCCTAAGGGCATCTAAACCATTTAGCTCTACTTATGTTGAGCACTCTCTTGAAGTCTTAAGTGCACTGTTCATCATTAAGGAGTTGTTATATTTCAACTTGTTTATCTTATTGGATTAGGGTTTGCTGAAGAAATCACCATAGATCCTCTACCTCATGATTTCTAACAGGGTTTGCCTTCCTCTATCTAGCACTCTTTAAGGCTGTCTTTTTTCAAATCTGAAATGAGGAATTCAGCTCAGTTTCAAGGTTGTTACAGATATGAAATTAGGACTTTTAGCACCCTATTTTTTGGACAGCAGCCAGTTTTTATGGTTTTTACCCTTATCTTCACCAACACACCCCAACTTCACAATGTTTTTCTTGGTTTTTTTGGCAAATTTAAGGAAGTTGTGCTTTTGACCCCTCAGAGACAGCACGCTCTTTTTTCTCCTTATTTCAGTCACAAGTTGCTACAGATCTGCACTGGTATTGTGACATCCTTGGATGTAAAATGGCTTTTTCCTTGCCTCGACAATGCTAACTATCATGCATAGGCTGTTCAAATGGAAAGTCTACTTTGCAGTAAAGGTTTATGGATGTATTTGGAGAAGCCACTTCCGGCTGCAACTAATGATGGCTATGATCTCACATGTTTGAAAAAGGATGAAACTCTTGGATTGATCACTTTGTACATGGAACCCGATATCATCCATCATACAAACAACAAAAGTGCAAAGCAAGTTTAGGATTCCTTCCACACCCTATTTGGTGCAGTGAACCCCACTCAAATCAATAAACTTGAAACAGAGCTCTCCAACCTCAAAATGGTGAATTTTGCCATTGTTGAAGAATACATTTCTAGGTTTGGCCCTTGGGACTCTGAAAGCAAACATTCTTACAAGCAATGGTAAAGGTAAAATGAACCCTGAATATATCAATATTGTTCTTAATAGCCTTTCTCTTCCATTCAAAAATTTTGCTATCATTTTTTGTAGCATTCCTCTTTTTATTCCAAACCTACTTTCCCCTACTTTGGAAGATGTATTTTGTAACCTTATCCATCATCAACTCACCTTGAGAAACTTGGGTGAACTATCTCCCTAGAAGTATGCACACACTAAGGCTACTCCCTCCTCATGTACACATGAGTTTCCTGGGGGCACTTCCAGGTTTTCCAAAAAGAAGAGGCCAATATGCTCGTATTTCCATAAGGACGGGCATCTATTCAAAAATGGTCGCCTATATCTTCAAAGAATTGAATATATTGCTCAACAAACAATTGGAAATGATGACCTCTTCGAAGACAAGGATGGTGATTCAACACACGTGGTTGTGCACACTGCTCTATGGTCCTCCACTTCTACTTGAAAATGGATTGCAAATTCCAATGCTACCAAACATGACAAAGCACCAACAGCTCCTCTCCGATTACAGTGATCAGCATAAAGGTGAGAAAGTAACTATTGGTGATGACTCAACTCTCCTAGTTTCTGGTTGCAGCACTGTTCAAATTGATAATGCTCAATATGAAGATGTTCTCCATGTTCCTAGAGTGGGATCAAATCTTCTCTATGTTTACCACATTACTTGCACCAATAAAAAAGTGAAATTTTGGTCAAATAGATGGGTTGTTGAAGACATCAATGACAACTTGAAAGTTGTTGCCTCTAGATATTGTGATGACTCCGAACATATGAACAAGTTGGGGAAGACTTCTCCACCTCCAGTTTCAAATAAATTCATTGCAATGATGGCCAATGCAGATGACGAAAGTAAGTCGTGACACTTTTGTCTCAAACACACCAACTATGGATCCTTGAGGCACATGAGTCGTCTTCACTTTGTTGAAGGCCTTCCAAAGATCAACCCCCCCAATGGTGTTTGGAAGGGATGCGTGATAGGTAAGCATCAGCAACAGTCATTTCCAAAGGACAACATCAAGATGGGCCTCTAAACCCCTTGAGTTAATACACAATGACAATTGTGGTCCCATGGCCACTTCTTCTCTTGGGGGAGCCAAGTACTTCCTCACCATGTATTGATGATTTTTCTTGGTTTCTATGGGTCTACACCATTAAATCCAAGGATGAGATGTTTGCCAAATTTGAGGAGTTCAAAAACCTTAGTGAAGCTCAATGTAAGCAAAAGATCAAGTGTCTCTAGTGTAATGGGTGAGGAGAATACATTGATAATACTTTCCGCCAGTTTCTTCGCTCTCATGGCATCAGTTGGCAACAGATTGTTCCTTATACTTCTCAACATAACAGTGTCCTTGAGTTAAAGAATAGGGTTATCATGCAAATGACTCGTTGTATGCTTCACTCTCAGAACATGAAGTTTTCATTCTAGGGAGAAATAGTTGTTTATGTAGCATTTATCCTCAAACGCACACCTACTCATGTTGTCTTCAATATGACTCCTTATAAATGCTTGCATGGCCAAAAGCCCTCTATTTCACATTTCAAGATTTATGGATCAAGTGCATGGGTCCACTCACCTCATGGAAGGTACATTATATTGCTTGTTGAGTGTACTTCTTGTCAAACCACAGTTGGCTACAGTGAGTTTTTTCAAGGGGGGTATCATCTTTATGACCTCGTCACTCACTGTGTGACTGAGCATCATGAGGCCATCTTTGATGAGCCTAGTCCTCATGGTCCGCCAGGATCTTTTCCATCACTTATTTCCATAATTTTCTTCTTCAACAGAGTTACTTGTTGATGATTCTCAACTTGTTATAGTGTTGATCATACCACATCTTGATCGAGTCTTAGTGAACCCATGGGTACCTTTTCAAGCTCCTCTTCTACACAGACTCCAAGGACTTATGGGCCTATTTGTTGAATTGACTCCTCTCCTATTCTAGAGGTCTCTTCCAAGCTTCCCTGTTTTGATGAGGATATGCAACCCAGTGATGAGACTTCTTCCAATGAGCAATCCAATGGTAATCCTTCTTCCAATAAGCAATCCAATAATGAGCTCTCTCTAGATCTACAACATAGTGAAGGGCCTTCTCGAATTGTGCAAAAAGTGATGGGCCTTCTCCAATTGTGCAAAAAGTGATGAGCCTCTGTTGATGGTGATCCCTCTCCTTCCAATGATATCCAGTTCAATGATGAGAGATTTTGCTAGGAGTTGTCGATGTTGGATATGATGATGATAATGACAATGATCATACTACTTCATTGTTGCCATCTTTGCCCAACTGGGTTATTTCCACTCTTACAAATGCTACTGACTTTCTTGCCCAGTCTTCTCGAAACTCAAATTCACCCTTATCACATGCCCTTATTTCCATTGGCCCTCCTCCGCTTGACAAATAGGAGTTTGCAACGTCAAAGACCCTTTTTAGCACGACCAATCCAAATATCAATCATGAAGGTTTTCTTTGTGAGCAATATGGCTTTTAATGACCCTAGCATGGCAGTACGGAGGTGCAGTATGGTGATCTTCTATGATAATCTATGGATGTAATGTCGTCTTTGTGACCCCTTGTTCGGCTTAGGGGGGTGTTGAGATATTTTGGCTAATCTTCAATTGTGGCCACATGCCAACCCATTATACAGGTAGTTGAGGCCCTTTATGAGTCGATTTATGGGCAGTTGTGGATTGTTGCACCCATTATTACACTTTAACATATTTTATTGTATTTTTGGGTAAGGTCAAGCTAGCCTCCTCCTTGGAGCTAGAGACTTAACCTTAGTGGAGTGGTATAAATACACCATCTCCCTCATTTGTAGATCTTCTCGCTCAAGTGAGTTTATTCATTCTTTTTCCTATGGGCACCTATACTATTTCTCTCTACTTGTGTTGCGCACTCTCTAGAAGTCTTATGTGTTCATCATTAAGGTGTTGTTGTATTTCAGAACGTTTATCTTATTGGATTATAGTTTGTTGGAGAATTCGCCATAGATCCCCTACCTCATTATTCCTAACATAATGGACTTAGTAATCCATTTGTCCATCTTAGTTATCGTTTGAAGAACAACTTCCCATAACTCCTTTAGAGAGGCTTGACGGGCAAAGAGGATCTACCTAAGAACTTAAATACATGGTCTGCCTACAACCAAATCCATCCCATGTTGGCCAACCATTCTAAGAGTTCATCCTAGCTCCACCTATAACATTGAGTCTTAGCCATCTACAACTTGGAACCATATGCAGTATGAAAACTATGAAGGCAATCCATTGTGTTATCCATAGTTTAATTTTCCTCTAGGAGGGTAAGGAAGAAATCATCTATAAACTGGCCACTAGTTTGTTGGACAACATCCAACTCGGGCAAGGTAATTCCCTCGGTAAGCCCCTGCAAGACCTTATGATGAAGAAATCACTCATAGCCTCAACATCAATAACATATTACACCAACACAAGTGGCTAGCCTTGCCTAATTGACCTGAAGAGGCCACTCTCCTCTGACTTGGCCTGGTTTATAGAGAGGCAAGTTGTTGAATCTACAAGAAGAGTTTCCACGGCTTTAAGAATGGGTTGGTTGAAACCAAGAGACTTGAGAATGGCCAAGATGAACAATGATTCAAATCAATCATAATCCTTTCACAAATCAATTTTGATGAGCAGGGCATTCAGGCCTAGACACCTGACCCACTCCATTCCTTCCTAGACAGTTGTGACATTGTTCGAAATGGATTGACCTTTAATGAAACCTTTTTGTTCAAACCTAACGGGAAGATGTACTTGACTTGCAAAGCAAGGACCTTGGCCAAAATATTGTATGAAACATTCATATGTCACCATCTCCAAACTAGTTCCAAGTCTCCATGTTTAGGTATAGACTTTAGTAGTCCTCTATTGATAAGCTCTCCTAATGATTGATTCAAGACAACTTCCTTGTACAAATTTAGAAGGTCACACTTGACAAAGTCCTGTGTGGCTTTTTATAACTAACATGAAAATCCATCAAGACTGAGAGCCTTGCCATCTTCCATCACCATCAGGGCCATTGTCAACACATCCAAGGTCACCTCCTAGCCGCATTATCTTTCATGCTTAAGAGATAATAATATCAGTACAATGTCAATACATGTATATATAGCCACCTTATGATCCTCTATCAAGCCTTGCTACCAAAACATAGTGACACGATGGCTAACAAATTCCTACCCGATATCTTCCTACTTGTAACTCAACATGTTGTTTTGAGCACTACAAGTTGTTCAATAGCCTCCTTAGTGGCCAAGGCTTTGAAAAAGGCATTGGTAGGTCAATCTCCAGTGTTAAGCCAATGCACTTATGCTCGAATTTGAGCACCACGGGCTTGGAGAATCTCATTCACCTTCAAAATGTGCCTAAGCTTGGCAACCCACACTCAAAGCAGCTCATGGTAAGGAGAAAACTAAAGGAGCCAAGAAAGTTCTTGAAGTTCTTCTTTGACAACCTTATGGCACTTGCACTTCATTGGCACTATCTGTCGATCGAAGCCATGCATGAAAGCAATGACCTAATTGCATCATTACACCATTTAGTCCAATGAAAATTACCCCTCAACCTAGGCAGTTGGTTCTGGATCCTCTTATGTCCTAGACACAAATTGGATACTTCATGTGAGAAACATTAAGGAGAAAATCTTGCATTCTCATCTCAATAACACCCCATGAAATGGAGAATACAATGGGTTAGAGATCAAAAGGAAAGTTCACCTAGCACTTTCCATGGAAGAGCATCCCTGGCATCGAAAACTATCTAGCACATTTTGTTGCTTTCAGTGATTTATTTTGATGGTCAATGGTAGAATAGAGGTTTGCATCTATTCTTAGTTTGCATAATGGTAGTCTCTTGGATTTTATGTTGCTATGGGAGCATATGGTTGCAGAAGAGTGAATAGAAGCATTACACAATTATTTTATTAAACCCATTATTGAATCATTTTTCCTAAAAGAATTGTAATGTAGTTAAATATTTCTTGTCCTTAATGAATATTTGTCAAAACCTTGGAATATGAAGCACTGTATTGGAATTTGAACAATTGGGGTAGTTGAAGGCCAAAAGCCAAAGAGCACAAGCATAAATACGAAGTTTGTGAATGAACAAAGGGCCTTTGGCTCTCCTTTGATTTGGGTTTGCGTAGTGTTGGTTGTTGTGGGTTCTAGAGCCCTGTGCACTGGCTTTGTAAATGTAAAGAGGCCAGAGAGCATTGGTCGTTGACTCAATAAAGATGCAAAGATTGTGGGTGAAATTCTTTTCTATAAAGTTTAATGTGATTTTAATTTGGTAACAAATTGTGTGTGTGGAATGTCTATTAACATTTAATCCATTAGCAGATTTATTGTCTTTGTGTTAGTAACTTAGTTCTACTATGTGACTTTAATCGCAAGCCCTCCGGGCATTGCATCAAGTGGTACCAAAGCTAAGGCTACGGCTCTAGAAAAGGAAGAGAAGATATCAATGTGAGAGATTGTTGGTGGTGATTGTTGGGAAAGGTAGAAAAAAATATTTTTGATTAGTGGGAGAAAGATTTTTGCCTTGTTGTGAACAAGGTTTTACCAATGGTGGTTATTCTAGCAATCAAAATTTGTTGGGAGAGTATTCCTTGTTGAAAACAATACCAAAAGTACACTGGTCTATGCATGGTAATTGGAGTGAGATTTACCAGGAAAACAGGAATAAGTATGCCACCCAAGCAGAGAAATCAGAGAAATATTAAAGGTAGATTAGAGATGGAAGAGATGAGAAATCAAAGAAATATAGAAAATGAAAGAAATGAGAAGAAGAATTGAAGAGTAAGAATCCAAACTTGCCAATAATGTTGGATACACTGGAAATGTTGGAGAAGAAGATGAAGATTCGGAAGCTAAACTAGAGATTATAGAAGAGAGCAATAACTAGGAGAATGACCCCAAAGTGCAATTGATCAGATGTTTGAGAAACAAAGGTAATGCTAGAATCGAAGTGTCTTGTTTTGATGATAGTTTAAAAGCTAATATATGGATCGATTGAATTAGTGAAGTAGAAAGGTAATTTGATTTTGATATATAGAATAAAGTTTGTCATTGCAAAATTTAAAGGATAAGCTACTTTGTGGTGGGATCAAGTTCAAAAAGATAGAGTGAGAAAATACAAGGAGAAGATTAAAACTTGGAAGAAAATCGTAAGCAAGATGAAGGAGAAGTTCTTACCTATAGACCATCAATAGGGTTTGTTTATACAAGTTCAAAATCTGAGGCAGAAAGATATCAATGTCAAAGAATATACTAAAGAATTCTACAGATTGGGAATTTATTTTGGATTGGATGAACCTAAAGATCTAAGAGTAGCAAGGTATGTAAATGGTTTGAGATTTATGATTCAAGATGAACTTAGAACTCAACATTTTCATTCTATAGAAGAAGCATTTCAAGTTGCTTTGAAGGTTGAAGAGAAATTGGATAGAAAACATCAAAATGGTAGAGACAAAGGGATAAGAGGCAAAGGAAGAGAAAACTTTGGAAGAAGTCAAGTAGATGCCAGAGATGAAGATGAAGCAAGTAGCAATCATAGTTTTGAAAGAGGTACAAACACTGGTAGAGGTAGAGAAGGTGGATATATCATCATATGTCATCAGTGTGGTAGATAAAGGCACAAAAAGGTTGAATGTCTAGATTATTGCAAAAGGAGTGAAGCAAACGCACATGTCACTCGAGCAGAAGGGTCTTCAGTTGTTCGTGATAACATTTTAGAGATTCATCATGAGGAAGGAGAGAACCTTATGTTTGGAAGGGTACTCGAGCTAGAGAAGAATATTGTTGAAGAACTCAAATAAAGGAAAAGTGTTTTCAAATCAAAATGCAAAATCCAAGGTAAGTGTTGTAACCTAATTGTTGATGGTGGAAGCACTAAAATTCAGTTTCAACAAAAGTGATAGAGAAGTTGAAGTTGAAATGTATTCCACATTGTACTCCTTATAGGGTATCATGGTTATAATGAAACATCAAATTATTGTTTCAGAAAGTGTATATTGAATTTTCAGTTAGGAGATTATCATGACCAAGTGCTTTATGATGTTGTTGCTAAGGATACTTGTCACGTATTATTTGGTATAATTTGGATGTATTGTAGAAAAGTATATCATGATGGAGTGAAAAATACTTATCACTTTGTGAAGGATAATAGAAGTTTTAGGTTACTTCCCATGCTAAAGGAAAACATGGAGAGAAGAATTGTGATGTCTTTTGCTAAGGAATCATTGAGACAAGTTCTATCCTGCACACTTGTTTAAAGATGTTCAAGAAGAAGGAAAGGAGAATGTACCATGGAAATTTAGAGATAGTCTACATGACAGTAGAAGAATATGTTAATGCTTATAAGCAGTGAACATGAAGACCAGATCAAAAAAACAACAAAAGTTGAAGATGTTGCAACAAAAGAAATAAAGATGACAACCACAAACAAGATGAAAAGAAAGAATGTGTAGAAGCCAAAGATGTTCTTGCTATGAAGGTTGGTGATGAAGAAGGAGACATGTTGAATGGTGGTAAAGAAGATGATTGTGGAGAAGGTATTGGAAATCTTAAGAAAGAAGCAATGTTGGTTTCATGTAAGAGGGAGGATGGGGAGGTAGTAGGCCATGTTGGGCATGAACATTTGAAGGCATCAATCCTTATTCGATATGAGAAATTGGAAATAGTAAGTCTTGTTAGGTAAGAGTATTTGGAAACAATAAGACATATTGCCAATAAGTGTATTGAGTATATGATGATGAACAAGGTTGTTGGAAGAAGAAAGCGGAATGATGATGGAATTATTGCAATTGGAAGAACGGGAAGAAAAACAAGGACAGTAGATCAAGAAAGCTAGTAGCCTCATGAGCAAGATCATGCTCATGTAGATGCAGGAGCATCCCTACCACAAAAAACTATCCTGCACATTCCGTCACTTTCAGTAGTTTATTTTGATGGTTCATGGTAGAGCAGATTTTTTCATCTATTCTTAGTTCATAGAATGGTAGTCTCTTGGATTTTATGTTGATACAAGAGTATTTGGCCACAGAAGGGTGAATGGTGTTGATTTTTCAATAAGCTAGGTTAAGCATGAAGTTCATTCCATTT
>CBVK0101456469.1:0-18933 GCA_900067695.1 Picea abies | reverse complement strand
GAAGTTTTGCAACTTCAGGCAGTCATTCTCCATAAGAAAATACAAAGAAAGCATTTTAGAAGACCTTGGAATGCACTAGAAAGAAATAGAAGACAAGAAGATCAAGTCGGCTCCATTGAAGCATTGAAGAAACACTTGTAAAAGCAACAAAAGAAACAAAATAAAGTTAAAAGACAAAAAATGACAAGTCGATCCTGCTAGTAAAATAAGGTGACTTGACTAGTAGAAATAAAGGCAAGTTCATTTCATTATTACACATCATCATCATCTCTCCTCTTCTAGTGCACATTGCCTAGTTGCTTCGTGCCAGTTGCCAGTTGCAATGCTAGTTGCTAGTTTCCAGTTGCACCATCTTTGTCTAGTGATGCACCATGCTTGAGGGTTATTCCTCACACTAGGGCACAACTTTCTATGTGCTTGGATTCTTCATTTTTTCCGGTGATGCATTTCTGAACCTGGATTAAATTTCTTCTAGAGAAAAGTTTGCTGGGTTTTTCTCCCGAGTTTGGGTTTTCCCATGATAAATCTTGTGTCTATTATGCATGGCTATCTCTCTATGATTATGTTATTTTTGCTGCAGTTTTATTTAGGTTGAAATTTTTAGTGTGTAATTATTCTATGATAACAATGCCATTGAAATCTGTTTGAAATCATAAGGTAATAATTATCAGATCTGGAAATTAGAAAAATCAACACTAGCTCCTCTCAAGCTTAGCAATGGAGTTCCTCTTGGAATATGTTCCTCCCTTGAAGAATGCACCCCTCTTTCCTTGTGCCTACTAGATGAAGAATCCTTGCGCCCTTTGCCTTGGTGTGCTTCTCCTCAAGCTCTTTCTCTTTTCTGCTAGTGTGCAACCTTACTCCAATAAGTGCGCCCCTCACTCAAGCTTTGTGCCCTTGCCTGCTAGTGTGCACCCTTACTCCAATAAGTGCGCCCCTCACTCAAACTTTGCGCCCTTCCTCAAGCTTGCACCCTCTCCTCACAAGATGGCACCCTCAAGCTTCCTTGCGCCCTTGCCTCTCACAAGTGCACCCTTCCTCTCCACAAAAAACTTCTTCTCTTCTCCTCTCCTTCACTCTAATCTCCAAGTGAACAATCAATGTAATTTTGCCCCTTTTCCCTCCTTTAGCCTCATCCTTAGTCTAACCTAGGAAATCGATGGCCAAGATTAGATCTAGGCCAAACTCCAATCAATGGTGGAGATTAAATCCCCAAAATTACTTAAGTCTCCTAAGTCACTTTATGTTATTAAAGTCACTTTGTGACTAAGTCACTTTGACTTTATAACATAAAGTAAAGTGGTGAGGGTCAAATATTCCCCCCTTTGAGTTAGACACTCAATAACTTAAGGGGACCACTTTCCAAGGTACCCAAATCTCAACATCAGTTGTATTCGAGTTGGGTATCCATATACCCACCTTCAACATTTGGGCTCTCTTAGTTGTATTCTAGTTGGGTATACATAAACCCACTCTTCTGGATATTTTGGCTATGGCCAATCTTAAATAGGGATGGGTGTATATAAACCCACACTCATTTCGGTTATGGCTGACCCTATATTTAGTTAGAGTATCTGTAAACCCACTCATATTTGTATTCATTATTCTTCTCTGTGACCTTATGTTCAGATTAAGAGGGGATGTTGGGCATGGCATACTCTTCACATTCAGTCATGAACAACATTGTTTGTGGTGTTATATTGTAAATCTAGGTTATGGCTAAGGCCAACCTAGTCAGCTTTATGTTGGCCCATAACCCCTCTTGGGGAGGGTACTGTACCTCTTGAGATGTATAAATAATAAATACACATATCAAGAGTTTATGTAATTCATCATGTTATGAGCTATTGCTCTAATACACGTGTTTAAACTTGTGGGTACTTAAACAATATGGTGTTTCTCTATATTTTTTGTTGTTTTCTTTGAATGGGTTCATCAATTAAGTTGTGAAGTGATTATGTTTTTATCCATGTAAAAACTCCTACAGTGACTTGCGCCACCTTATTAAGTAATTAATGGAAGTCCTGTGATCAAGGACCAAATGATGGGTTGGGACAACTAGTGAGCTGATTCTCTAATGCTAATATAGGATATATCTATTTCCCTAGATATGGAAAGCTAAAATTACAAAGGCCTGAAATGCATTGGAAGAAAGAAGTGTGATTAACATAATTTTCTTATAAAGTTGATGTTGACCATTGAATGCAATGCAACAAATAGCCCCATCAGTGCCCTTTTAATTGTCCTCGTGGAAAAGTAGCTTATGACATTGCTTTGACAACATTAGCAACTTCAAAATAACTGAATATGGGTTAGAAAGCCATGTAGTAATATAACATGCATCATAGGTGTATACACTGATGGTTGTCTTTTCAGTATCTTGCAATATCTAGTAAACTGTTATGGTTGGTTCCGATTATAGTTTAGCGGACCTGGGAAGAAATTGAAATTTATATCAATGACCATCACTAAAGACCAAAATAGGTCAAACAAATGGATTGGTGATTACAATCAGCAATAGTAGCCCAACCAAGATAGACGGGTGCAAAGGACCCCCCTACAATGAGATGAGATGAAATGAAGAATAAGTACAAGAATAGTGGAAAATGAAATGGCATATGCATAGGTGTACAAGTAGGTTATGCCAGGAGGGAAAACCCTATAAAGTGAAAGAGATTTAGTGACGAAACATAGCCTAGACAAAGCTGCATCTGCCATGAGGAGAGGAGAGAGAAATCCCTTCTCATCATCCATGTCAATAGTGCAGATGTTAACACGAAATGTCTGCCAGATAATGTGCTTTGGAGAGTAGCCTGGGAAGAGAAAGCTAGGGTATGATGAGAAGATTTTTTAAAGAATAAAGTGTCATTTTCAAAGGGAAAGGGAAAACCCTGTTGTGTCAAAGACGATAGGTTGTTACCTCCAATAAGAAAGAGAATTGTTTTCTCGCTTTTCTCTGTTATTTTTCTTGGTCACTTGTATCTCTTATTTTCTGTTTTTTGGAGTAGCTTTTTGTACTTCTACAATTTACTATAACTGATCGTACTTTCTAGTACCATTGACCTCCTTTGGTCATTTATTGGACATTAATAAAATTATCTCATCTTATCTGTATACACCTTTCTTCTTAAGTGTTCCAACTTCTAGTTGCAGAGCGAGGGCCCATCATAGATTGTATCTTCTTACCCTCATTTCATTATATTCCATAGTATGAATTTAGATTGCAATATGTTTGTGCATTGTCACCTTTATATTGGTCTACCCCTATGGAATGCATTTAATTTCTTTTTACCTGCAGATCATATGCAGAGCTCCAAATGCTCTATACAGATGATTGTATTGAACTTATGTCTAATTTGTTTTAGTATCAATGTGTGATGATAATACTGGTGACAAGCAGATTAATAAGGATGCAGACAGACTGTCAATCTACTAGCCTTTCATAGAGTTGAATATTGTTTGCATTGTACGGATATTCCTGTACTAGCAGCTTCCAATGAGATTCAGGTAAGCATGTCTTTGGCATATAAATTGTATATGTTGTGGGATGTGACTATCAAATTTATTTAATTTGTGGCATTCCTAATGTTGGGCTCACATTTTTTCTGTCCATGGAATTTTTTCCCAGATTCACATTATTTCATATTATTATATATATTTGTTGTCACAGCCATTAAAATATTTTCTACTTTGTACATAGAGAGAAACCCATTTTCTGTAGTTAGATGGATCAAATTAAGGACTTTAATTTTTGCCATACATATCTGTCTCTGTGCAAGTTATTTCTGATCTACGTTTAAGTTATTTCTGATGTATGTATATCATATTGTGGGTTTTATTTCATTTCAACATGATTGGCTATCATTGGGCTCCATCATGTCCGATTTTAGCCATTTTAAACTCTTGATATGTGCTACCCAGGTATATATGCTTTATAGCTTTAGATACATTTTTACTGTGACTGTATCCGTATCACAGTATAGACTGGTTCAATTTTCTCACTTTAGGAAGTCTTTATCTCCAACTGTGCTGCATTTTGATTAGATAGGAAAGAATCTGTACATTAAAGTACATCTCAGTAGAAATATTGATATTGTTTTATCCACACACTAATTACTAGTTTGTGTTTGTGACTCACTTTAATTAAGAGAGTGAAATGTAGACATGCAAACTTATTCGATTCCATTTACTCTAATTGTGTTCAACTTTGTGTGTCGAGATGCAGTTGATTGTTCTTGTCAATCATGATTTTTAAGAATTTTTTTCCAAAATTATTGCCTTTCATGTGGTCAAGTCCTTTTCTAGTTTAGCAGCCTTACATTATACATGTGATCGTGGTCTATATTAGGTTATTCCTGAACTTACTTTTTTAGTGATTAAGTATTTCCATGTGAAGTTAAAACCTTGCTCCTTTACCATCATCCATAGTTGGATGGTTTGTTTTGTGATCATGTATTTTTACAGAGACAGCATATGAATCTAAAGGGTAGGTCCTGTTTGTTTTCTCAAACATTCAAGCATGCTCTGTAAGATATGCAGTTTGTGTCTGGGGTTACTTTACATCAACAGAATAAAAGGGAAGTACATCTTTGTGGGATTCTGGTAGAACTGATATGTTTAATGACTAATGGCCTCTCTACTGTATACCTAGTTAGATGAAAGAATGGTTGCGCAGGGTATGAACTCTATTCTTGATTCAGGTAAGTTTCCCCTGTTCTTAAAGGACTGTATGTTTGCTTATAACCAAAGAGGATGCCTGATCTAGTTTATTCTAATTGCAGAGTTTGCTCGTCTTTATGTGACAGATCATTCTTAAAAGTTTTGGAGACCTAAATTTGAAGCTACAATTTAAAAATGTAAAAAAAGAACTTTTATTTGGAAGTGAAACAGTTTTCAGATTGCCTGGAAATGCAAAGTCTAAGGTGAAAACAATTTAATTGTTTTAACAGCACCTACTTGATCTGGCATAAGGCTCAAAGGAAAGGAAGCTGAGTGCAAATGAATGTAGAGAATTTTTATGCTTTGCATATTGTATTCAGTGAACTGCAATGGAGTGATTAGAAGCATAAAGAAGCATCGAGTTTATTGGTGTATTGGATAAGGGTTACTTTGAGCTTTTCATGAATAAGTAGTTTCAGTTGCCAAAAGGACATTGACTGTAAAAGATTAGTTTATGTACATATGAAAATTTTTGTTCTGCTAATAAAATATCAAGAGTTTTGCTATTTATGAGTATTGCCTATCTTTAGATCGATTTGATCTAAATATCGATGTAAAGAAAGTTGCTTATTGTTAGAAATGTGTAGGTCTTTGTGATTTTAAATGTCAGGGACAGTGGCTATATACAGCAGTTAAGATGTCTGAGGCACTGTATGCATATTCTGTTTTAAAGTGGAGACATTGAAGTGACTTTAGTAACTTTTAAGATCTGAGCTGGCCATGGTTGTGAGTACCATGTAGGAACTAGTCTATAACATAGTGCACGACCTATATTGTAATGTAGGTCTTGGCTTTCATATTTCAATTTGGCTTATCCTTGTTATGTTCATAAAAAAGCCATCGCTCACCTATGTACTAGAGTCTCTTCCCACAGTCTATTCACAGTTTTCTTTTGTTTTATCTTCAATTTTTTTTATGAAAAAAAGTTAAAAACCACAAAAACTAAAAGCATTTATAGTTTTTCCTTTTCCTTTCCAGACTTTTACCATTTGAGGTAAAGGAAACCAAAGATGCTACACAAATCATACCATCAAACCCAGAGTGGATAGCATAGTAAATTTTATATACATTCACTAGTGGTTGATAATATACAAATCATATGGCAGTTAGTGTCAAATGTATTGTCCAATCATCAATTTCCATGATTGTCAAGACTGAAGATATATGCCCTAAATATCCCCAAAATTTGCCCAAAAAAATCCCTAAAATCTACCTAGAACATCCTTGAAATATGTTCGTAACATCCTTGAAATCTGTCTAGAACGTCTTGGGGACGGTCAACAAGTCCTCGAGTCCCCAATGAAGTCCCCAACAATTTGGGTAAGTTTCCTAAGGGTCCCAAGTCCCCGGTACGCGGGAACGACGGGTACGCAGGTTTTTTTGGGGGGGACGGGTCCCCGTGCAACATAGTATATTTCCGATAAATTGATGACCCAACCTACTCCATCCACAACATATCTGCCTCTAGCTATCTTCACTCATAGTCCTAATACCTCACCCTCCATCTTAACCATGCTAATCTATTTTTGTTGCATTAATTGCATTATGTTCACAACCAATTGAAAAACCTTGGTATAAGGGCATCAAACTCTAGGGATCTCCTCATATTTTATCATTGTTCACTTTGGTAGTAGTTGCTACTCAAATATGTTTTACAGTGTCTTAGGGACCTCAAACACATGCAATCTTGAGCCTACAATAACAAATTGAGACTTAGTCCTAGTGTATGATAGGGTAAAATCAAAATAAAAAACTAGAGAGTGCTCATCATAAAATGATTATACTTCTATTTAAGTCCACTCCCCTTGGGAAGAAGTTAGCATGGAGGTGCCCACTAGGATACATCTCTTGTCTGCTCCTCTTGACAAGCCTCACCCTATTTTCCTATTTGCTTCTACAATTGTCCTCCTTAATAGCCCTTGTTAGAGGCTTGGGCTATAACTCTCCATGATCCAGTGCACCATAATTGCGACTATTGCACCTCTGCAAAGGCCTTGACTCTCCTCCTTTAGACCCTATTGAGTGATCTTTAATGACAAGCCTTACCCCTATTGGTCGTTTGTGGTTCCTTTGCACCAATAATAGCTAGGCCTTGCTCATATGCATAGATGGAAAAATCATCATATATCTATGACAATAAGATGGATGTGGCCACAAAACCATTCACACCGTACTCCCACGTAACAATGAGTTAGGAGTGAAAACATGCTAAGATATAGCTATGCTATCATTTTTTACTCCTTTGTAACTCCCTACTACCATGTTGTACATCTCCAACATTGAGTTGTTGGCTTAATGTATGTCGTTGCACAAACTTGCTCCTTTCAGATACAAAGTTCAACATACCGATTAGGACAAATCAGATACAACTTTAGAGGTAATGGCCATTGTCACCTCAATATTCATCCCAAAATTGCTTCTTTCAGATACAAAGTTCAACACACCAATTAGGACAAATCAGATGCAACTTTAGAGGTGATGGCCATGGCCACCTCAATATTCATCTCTCATTTCATAGCGGGTGTTTCCCTCGCAGTGGGGAGGTATCATTGTGCTTCTGATTTACCAGTTAATCTCATTAAGGTAGTGAATAGATTAGAGAACTACATAAAATGTTTTAAGATATATCATATAATACTTAGCTGGATTCGACAAAACATGGGCTTGTGCTTTGGGTTCCAGAGTCCTATGCAAAAAAAGGGCTTGAAAAGGACATGCCAATTTGATTAAAAACGAATTTTGTTAAATGAATCAACAAGAATGTTATATAGATGCATAATGAAGGCACTCTAAGTGAATGAATCATCCAAGAACAATGTAAAGAGAATAACCAAAAATTTTGTTGATCAAAGCTTCATGGATAGAACAATTTGACAATTTATATAGCATTGAGGACATGATAGTCACAACTCCTTTCTCCTTTTTAGCTTAAATCTCAAAGGAATAGAGAAAATCCTAAAAAAATAGAGGCAAGCTTGCTCATTTGCAACTTTTGACTACAACACTAATACATCAACATGATCTATATAAGAAGAAAGAAAAATGGAAGCCACTACTATAACCACACAATCCTCCAATCCCCTGGGAGAGGGTATCGAGAGGGTATCTTTATACTAGGGATTTTATCTATATGAATTTGATCCCTTAGGGAGAATATATTCTTCCTACTTATAGATTTTCATTATAGCTCCAAATTTGATTGATAACTCTCTATCTTGATCATTTTGACAAAGCCAAGGGTGACCATCCTTATATGTTTGTTCATTTAAAAAAGTAACCTTCAAGCACATTGAAATAGGGCTTCATACCCCATGTCATCATTTTATATTATATTTCCATGGATGTCTTCATAATTCAAGTTCTTTTTAATATTGACAATTTACCAAGTCATCCTACATGAGCTCCCTTGTGGTACATGTGAAAAGCCACCTAGTTATACTATTTGATCACGTTTTCTCCTTCCTTAAATTGTACTCCAACAAGCAAAAATGCACATTGTTATACTTCAAAAATGTTTATCACCTTCAAAATTTTGTCATCAAAAATATTTGCCAGAGTTGTATAAAAAACACTCATTCAATGTTAAATCGATGCATGGGCTAAAATCATGCATGTTGGATATATTATTGGATATATTATCTTACACGAGACATCATATGTCATACTTAGAATGTATGCGATTGCTCAAAATACAAATTGCTAGGCTCCAAAGTTTCCAAGTCAATGCAATTGTTCTCTTTAGAAATGCACATCATTCTTTGATAAATACAATCCATGGTTAAGGTGAAGCATGTAGATGACACATCTCATGTGGCACGCTTTTCACCATGCTCAAATTGCACATTGTTCATGGAAAAGTCCCTATTGGCGATAAGGAAATGCATGCCCTACTCTATAAAGTGCATGCAAATTCAATTCTCTTTAGTAAAATGCACTCCATAATGAGATGTTTTTGCCAAATGTATGTTCCTATCAAAATATGTATATCCTTGTGAATGTTCAAATATTTTGTTGAAAGATATGCTTCATGCTCCAAAAGTGCACTCATATTGCAAAATGTTTCTTCCACTAAAATATAAAAAATAACACACCATGCAGCAAAAAATGCATGTCAAGATGCCAAATTTCACAAGAATGATCTTCCTAGCCATGCATAGGGACACATTATGTTCTTGAGTGAACATCATTTATTCAAATTTGTTGTCTCTCAAACTCATATTCCCTTAGAGATAGTAACCTCTCCTTAGAGATAACACCTTTAGCCCAAGGATCATATCTCCAAAAAATTGACCCCTTTGGAAGAATTTCTTTTTTCTATTTATAGGTTTGCATTGTAGTGCTAAATTTGATTAGTAACCCTTCATCTTGATCATCCTTCTTATGAGTTTTCTCATTTAAAATGGTAACCTTCAAGCCCCTCAAAATAGGGCTTCCTATCTCATGTCATCCTTGTCATCCTTTTCTGTTATATTGTCATCGCTTTCTTCATAATTATGGGGTTTTCTTCATAATTTAAGTTTGCAATATTGACAATTTGCTAAGTCATCATGCATGAGCTTCTTTGTTATGCCACGTGCGAAAAGTTAACCATGTACACTTTTGAACCTCACTATCTCCTTGAGTTGTACTTCAACATGTCTAAAGTGCATGATGTTATGCTAAAATTGATCACTCTTTGTAAACTTCCATCTTCAATAATGTCCATTAGAGTTTATAACATGCATGTCATCACTGTTAAATGCACTCATGGGTTAAGATGATGCAAGCTAGATGTATTATCTTACATGACACATCATTTGTCATGTTCAAAATCTACACCATAGTGCTCAAAATATATGTTCTTGGGTTTTAAAGTTGCTAAGTACGTTCTACACCACTTGATATCGCTCATGCTAAAGTCTCTCCTAGAAGCAAAGCCAAATTCATTCTACTATTATATATTCTAGTTGCCAAAAAAAAAATCCCTTTTGTGCGTAGAATTTTTGTTGGCAATTTTGGTATTATTCCAAATTGTAGTTTGCAAGTTGAAAAAATTCAAAAGCAAATTAATTTTTTTTGGTCATTTGTACCATGATCTTTTGGTTAAAAGTTATGGTATATTACTTTGAATCAATGTTTACGTGTAGAATTTCACGACATTTGGTAGATCACAAATCTTGAGAATTTAATAGTATTCTCATGGCTATAATGTGTGATATATCATGTGAATCCTTTGTAAATTGTAGTACTAAAATGAAACAAAGCAAAAATACCCTAGAAAAACGAGTAAGGTAGAGAACATGATAAACAAATATAAAATTTGAATATGCAAACATGTACCAAATAACTTTTTGTGATGGGTTTTATCCACTTCTATTGGATGGAATCTAAGAAATCCATCTTTAAATATTCCTCACATAAACCTTAGGGTAGAAATGCAAAATTTGAGGAAAAAACAACAAAAACCTAAAGTTTTTAATGAAAAGAGCATATTGCAACCTTGTATTGATGTTGTCCGTGTGCCATCATACCATTTTGGCTCCGATCCCTCCTTCATAGAAGCCAAAAGGTAAATATGAATTTTAACATTGACCACTTTGCCCTTTTATACTTGCCCCTTAGGTGGCCTCCTATTGTGTCTGTGTACAATAGTGTTGATATCCTCCAATTAGCATGAATCTTACTCTCATTGGCATGTTTTATAGGGTTACAAGTTAACGTTTTTCATTAAATGCATTGGATTTCATAAAGCTTCCACAATGTTGTGCCCACCTCTCAGTTGCATGTTCATCTTGTCAAGCCATTCTACAAAGCTTAGTGTATATGCAATATGCCTTATTATTTGGAATCTTGCAAGTTATTCTTGTGAGGACTTGGTGATTGTTTTGGTTGAGTGTTCTTTGAGAAATAACAAGTCAAAGCTCTTGTTGGATACTACCTTTTTTTCCCACCATCTCCCCTCCACTACGTTCCCTTGCATATATGCCTAGCACCTAGGCAAAGCTAGGATATGAGACAAATAATGAGGTTTGAGCCTGATTTTTTATCGATTGTCCCTTCTCACATTCTAAATAGAAACCTACGTTGACTACGATCTTGCATGTACCTTGTCTTCTCTCTTTCTTGCACATCAATAATAAGTGTTAAGCCCTAGATATTGTGTTATTATTTTTCTATTGTTATATTAGTGTTGTCCTTATTGTTTAGCAAGGCTCTTTAATGGTCGGCTAGACTTTAATTCTAATGATACCCTTTGTCTGCTATATATACCAAGGACACGTAGTTTTAGAAATCATCTCATGTTGTACATTTGTTATATTGTAAAATGAGGTTTTCCCTTTGAAGAGGTTTCTTATTAATTGTGCTCTTTCATTTTCAAGACACGGTGTCACTTCTCTCTCTTTTTATGCTATTTGGGTATTTAATGCATAACGTTTGGTTTTAGAGCACATCATCCTTCGGCTTGGCTCCTTCAAATGAATCATCTTGGTATTTTTCCTATAACTGTTTTTTGGAAAGTTTCAAACCATGAAATTTTTGGGATCCTAAGAAGACATGGCAAAGTACCCATGCTCAAAATTTCAAGTTTTGGTTCACTAAATTTTTGGAGATATAGGTTGTGGAAATTAGAGTTTTGACTGGCCCTAAAGTTAGTTTCAAACGAGTTATCTTCGAATTTTCGCTATAATTTTTTTCTTGGGACGTTTTAGATAATGAAACTTTTTGGAGCTTGCAAAGGCAGAGCAAAGTGTCGGTGGTCAAAATTTCAAATTTTGGTTCACTATACTTTTCAAGATCGACATTGTGGAAGTTATAGTTTTTTACTAGTCCTGAAACTAGTCTCAAACATGTGTTATGGGTAAAACAATCTGATCCGATTATAGAAAACTCCAAATAGAGTGCCGCCAGTTGTATTAGATACATAATAGATCACAGTGTTTCACATCAAAATTTAATAAGTAGATATGAAAAATTGGACATGTGGCGGTATGTACAAGTTCACTCTCTTGAAAGGACCGAAATCAACAAGTTTTGGGAAAGTTACCATAATTTTTTCTTGGCACGTTAGAATTTAGTCAAACGTGTGGGGCATTGAAGAGAAGAAATATCAGACTACTCATAGGTGCATAAATTTCAAAGTTATATCAAATGCAAGGTCTGCCTGTAGAACAATCTCGAAATCAAGTTTTTAGAAAGGCATGTTAAATTGGAATTTGCATAATTTTTTATTGGAAGATCTATTTGAGGTGATTCAAAAGATGTCGTAAAGACAAAAATATAGGATAAATTTAAGTAGATATTATTTGTCTCACATCGCAATAGGTGGTGGAAAAATTCTATGCTTGTTAAACCTACCAAGAACTCATCCATGACTCCTGGAAAATGTGAAGACTTAGGGAACAAGGTATCCCATTTGAGGAACCAAGTTAATGACATGGGTGATAATATGTTGAAAAATGTTGGTTTGGCACGTTCTCAAGAAATCCGTAAAATGGAAATTGAAGATAAAATGGAAATGTTGATGGATCAAAAGTGTAATGTCCCATTTTCACTTACGCAACTAAACTACATTATGACCTATTTTGTATTTTATTGCTCATTATCTATGGAATTCTATTGGAATGACAAAAATTTATTATATGAACATATGAACCTACTTATATGCAAAAGTTATGTATAGTTATTGTTTATGTGATTAATTATGGTTGTTGTGTGATTTACTTTCAACATGCAAGAATCAAATGAAATATTTTGGTATGTGGATACCAATTTAGATTATATGTTGAAATGAATCAATAGATACAATGCACATGATAAATAAACTACTTGGTTTACATTGTTCATTGGTAAGTAGCATGGCAATCACACATAGATAGTTATATGGTTATGTATGATATTGTGTTGTAAACTAACCTATAGGTTGGATGGCTAAGTAATAGTTAGATTAATGCGATACTAAAATGACAGATGTCATGGACATTGAATGAAAAATGGTATGCTAAGAGGCATTATTATGTTATTAATTATTGGTTCAATATATTGTTACGATATTTTGGGCTACTGTACGTTTTACAGGAAGTATAGTTGTCCAAACTAGTTATTCGATGACAAATATATAAGAACAACATCACCAGAGTATAGTCAATGATAGGTTGTTGACCCTAGTTCTATAAGAAGGGTAGAGGCATTGCCCATTATTTATCCTTTGAAACATGGAGTCATGGGAGGGTTGTGTTAAGCCACGCTCACTTAGATGTGTGATATCGACGATCATTTGCCTGTTGGGGAAGTTTGGTCGAGATAGTTGACACTTCCACTTACATGTTCTATATGGGGTTAGGTCAATGTAGTTGACGCTCCAACATAGTCCAACAGAGAAAATGATAGAATGTGGAAGATGGAAGTAGGTTAAGGAGGAAGCATGATACAATGTAGTTGAGAATACTAATGAGAATTATAAATGAAAAAATAGTGCCTAACTTAGTCCCTTTGTGTATTAAATGCTTGTTTAATTAATTTACAATGATCTTGGAGTAAGGCTCAATTCATATTGAATTGTTTTGACTAATGAATTATTGTAATTTTGTTAGTATAGAACTGAATGATACATTACTAGATGTATTGTATTGCCTACTTGGTCGTGAGCATATAGGAATTATGCATTAGAGGCGATGATTGGTTATCATTAGTACATATGCAATTTATGTGTATGTTAACTACACATACATATGTTATGCATGTATGCTAGTACAAGTACTTGATGTATTAGTTACTGAACTAGATTATTAATAACTTAACTAATGGTTGAATAATTATGAAAATTAAATTGCATAGGTAAATATCTAGTAGCATTAAATGTTGGAAACGTAATCTGTTTAGGGTTACTCGAAGAAGGAATATGAAACGTCACAAGACGTAACCATTGTAGGAAGTCCAAAAGACCTCTTGGAATCCAAATCTATGGGTCATATCAATGTAATTATACTTGTATCATATTGATGAATAATATGCACTACATGCTTATATATTTTCTTATGTCTAATAGTGGTATCAGAGTGCCTTAGTTCTTAGGCCTCATTTAATCTTTGGTTTGTTATCCATAGTTGAGTCTAGGTATTCCTGGGTGTTTGTGAATTTTTTCTTCTCACGTACAAAAATAGAGATCTCTGCCTGATAGTCTGAGCCCTCTTCCTGTCATTATGGAAATTGTTTCTCTGTGCTAGGGTTTCTCTGTTAGTCTTCCTTCCATAAATTGTTTCCTACCAAGCATTTTTCGACTTGGTCATTTTTTCTCCCTTCGTTTTCTCTATTCATACGTGACTTCTCCCAACATAACATATTCCATCTCCACTATTGTTCCCAGATGTGATCTCACCAAGGTTTAGAGAGTTGCGTCCTTGGCCCACCATTGAATGCCAAGAACTTGTAGACTGACTCATTTCCCATCTCCCACCTCTCGAACAGTTACCAACATCGACCCTCATGCATTTACTATGGTGCCTTGATATTGTTGTTGTGTCGTGGCCAATGATTTTTGAGAAATGTATCATGCGTTGTTGGAATTTTTCGAAGAAATTTCTTCCCTTCATAGGATTCTGACCAAGGATTCCCTAGATGCAACTAAATTGAGGGTTTAGTTTGAGTCTTAACTAAATGAGTAATGGCATCATTATCAATGAAGATATTAAATGCTCAATCCAACAAACACATTGTGGTGCTGAGTGATTAGAAGCAACGAAGATCCTATTGTTGTATAGCCTTTACCTTGGCTTTTTTTGTTGCCATTAAAGGGTTTGGGGGATTAGACCAACTTTACCGACAACAAAAAGTGTTTTTCACACCCACTAACAAGTAGTTTTCCATGCAGGCAAGGAATGCCCAGAACTAGGTTTCCTAGGATAGCTACGGCATAATTCGTCCAAATTCATATGAACAAGTTCGTTGGATAATGTTGGTCGACTATGCACAATATTTCTCCCTCCAACAATAACGATTCTACCCAGGGATCCAAATGACTTTATTGTAGTTCATATCCTATAGAATTTTATAATATTTGATCTGCAATGGAGCTAAGTCGCTATCTCTAGAGAAGAGTCTTTCCCAAACTTGAACTATGTGAAGAAGACAAAACAAGGAATTTCAGAGGAATAAATTCTGGATATTTCCCATGTCATCTCTTGCTATAGATTGACGTGTTTCCTTAGTGTCTTTTGTTGGAGACTTAACATTAGGAACTTGGCCACAACAATCTCATAGACTTCAAGTGTGATTTGTGTACATTTGTTTAGGTTGTAAGAAGAGATAACAAAGATGGCAACCACAATGTGTATTTCTTCTCAATAGAGAACGAAAACATGACCAAGAAAGCTTTTACAGTCAAAATGTTCAACTAATAACAAGTGGGTTGTTCAAGAAGGGGAAAATATTCAGTTCATTCCAGTGCTCAACTTTTGCAAGTTGGAGATTCTTTGTAGAACAAGAGGAGACTCATTCAATCCTGAGAATTGAGATATACTTGCAAATAGTCTTTTTGTAAGTTATTTGTACCTTTTGAAATTAAATTACATTGTAAACGAGTGCACTTTCGGTAGAAATCGACACCCTTTCATTTGTTGAGTTTACATTTTTGAGTCTGATTATTAGAGGGTGGAGTTCTAAGAAACCTTGTGAGGTCCAATTCTTTCTTGAAATGGCTCGAGTTGAGGAACTGTTAGAGTTATTGAACATTGCTTGCAATTTTCGCAAGCCAAATAAGCCTTGTTGCAAACTCAAACTCGACTTCTTCACGATGCACTTGAGCGAAAGAATCTTCAACAACATTTTGAACTAGTCCTAGTTCAGAACAACCCTCTTCTCAAAGATGATGATCCAGATCAATAACCAGTACAAAAGCAACTTAATGAACCAATTTCAGATATGTATGTAGATGAAGTTCAACTTTCTCTTTCCAAGCCAATCATCAGACCTTGGGAAGAAATAAAAAACAATAAGAACACAAATGATATTCGATATGAAAATGAAGTCACCTTTCATATTCTAGATTATACCAAACCAATCCAGTTCTAGAGTGTTGGAATGTTGCAAGAAAGTTCACATTCACTTGGTGAAGTTCAAGAGCATATTCTGAAATGCTAACATTGTCAGCAAGTTGGCCAAATGGAAGATCAATGCTTTGATATTCATCCTTGCGAGCATTGTGGAAAGGGAAATCATCCTTCAAAAAGATGTTCTGAACGCAAGAAATCTGCAATAGTAAAGAACCAATATGGGTGGATCCCTTCTTGGTGATGGTCATCAATAGCCGAGAAGATATCTCAGTCATACCGTAGAATTCACTCTCGAGTATTGACACATCTTGCAGTGGAGGGATTTGCATCTTCTCACCTTATACCTGACAAGGGGGAATAACATCAACGATTGACATTCAGACTTCAAGTTTCAAAGTCTTATCAATCGAGCACTAACAAGCGAGCATGACAAGCAAGCATAATTGGTTTGTGGTTTTCTTTAAACCACCACTTAGTAGAAGACTTACAACTTATGCTAGATAATGGTTTGCGGTTTTCCTTAAACCTTCACTTGGCAGAATACTTTCAACTTCTACTACAAAACAATTTATAGTCATCTTTAAACCAACATTTGAGAACACTTCCAAGTAGTAGAAGACATCAAAATTTGGCTTCTAGCTAACTTAGGAATTGTTCCAAGAATTATTGAGCCTAGAGAAGGATTCCAAAGTTTGTGGTCATCCTTAAACCACTAGATTGGTTTGTCGTCTTCCTTAAACCACCACCAACATTTAATAGAAGACATTAGCTTATGCTAGCCTTTTGGTTTGTGTTCATCCCAAAACCACCATATTCAGAGAGCACATTCATCCATTAGCAGTTGTCCACTTCCATATTTCAGCGACCCACTTTCATATATCATCTTTCAACTTGGACTCACATACACCCCTTCAGATTAAGGGGGGGGATGTTGGAAATGTAATCCTTTTAGGGTTACTCAAAGAAGGAATATGAAACGTCACAAGACATAACCATTGTAGGAAGTCCAAGAGATCTCTTGGAATCCAAATTCAGGGGTCACATCAATGTACTTATACTTCTATCATATTGATGAATAATGTGCCCTAGATGCTTATCTATTTTTGTGTGTCTAACATTAAATGTTCTCCTTGAATTAATTCATTGGTTGGCATGGTGCATTAAATGAATATGGTGGTTGTCATGTATTTAGGGAAAACATTTACGTTTTAATTATAAGTTTTCATGAGAAAAAGAGAAAGAGGAATCACAACTTTATTTTTAATTAGGGAAAATATTCGTGTTTTAATTATAAGTTTTCATGAGAAAAAGTGAAGGATGACTAACAACTTTATTTTTAATTTCTTTATTGAAATAATTTAATATTGTATTTTAATCTACTCTTCCAAAAATATCTAGAGGGGGGTTGATGACCATTAATTAGAGTGGTTGCAGAAACCTTGGCAAGGGGAAAGAAAAAGGGGTAAGGCATGTGATCTCTCGATGGGATAAGGGGTTTGAGTGGGAAGGAGAAGCGAGATTGGAAGAGCATGTGATCTCTCGATGGGATAAGGGGTTTGAGTGGGAAGGAGAAGCGAGATTGCTTTTGGAAGGAAGTACTTGGAACTATGAAAACTAAGACTGTGAACTATGAGATGGATACTAATTGTTGAGTTGAGAGGAAGATTGTTGAAGGTTGAGATATTGATGGTGTCCTAGGTGTTGTTCTTGTGTTTTGGGCATGGAGGGTCAGGAAACCCCCAAGATTTCCTAGAGTTAAGGAATTTGGGAGGTTGTTCCTATCTATCTAAGAGGTTAAAAATCCAATTTGGGCAACCAAATTTGTAGAGGACAACTAATCTACATGGAGCTATAGGTATTATTTATCACTCCATAACTCCGATTATAAATTGCTAAATTGTCATTTAAATTGTTATTAATTGCTAGATGAATTGTTGTAATATGTTGTAGGAATTAATTTATGCTATGCTTGACAACTATGTAGAAATGTTTAAATTATCCTACTTAAATGAAATTTACATGCCTTTTTATAGTGGCATATCAGACAAGCAAAAACATATTTCTTGAACAATGTACTAGTGCTATGCAAAACGTCATTCCATTTCTCATTCCAAAAATTTACAAAGTAGATAGAAATTTGATAGATTAAGTAGTTAATTTACAACACACATTAAAGAGTTTGGACACCTAAGGGTGTTAAACATGGTATCAAAGTTGTAGTTAGAAAAAATTGGAGCCTTAAGGGCTACTATAGTCATGCTTTAAAATTTTCTACTAGTATATACTTAAAATTTATAGTTTCCTACAAAATCAAAAGAATTCAAAACATAAATTTTATCTGCACAAGAATTATTGGAAATAAAATCATCTATTCAAAACATAAATTTCATATGCACAAAAATTATTGGAAATAAAATCATTTATTCTAAAGGCAATCTGGTTATGATGCTTGAGATTGAAAGGAAATTGTACTATATAATATTTGAACCAAAAAAATAGTTACAAAATGTTGGAAAATAATTCTACCAGTGAGATGACATCTTTTCCAACTAGATAACCCTAAGAGACTACCTAGGAAAGGAGAGGAGAAGTAGCATGAAATTAATCCTAAAATGTCCATAAACATTTCATAAACCTATACAATCCTAAAATGTCCATAAACATTTCATGAACCTGTACACATGTGAAAGCCACATGCTCAACTGCTAAAGCTACTTGTTCAGTCAACTTGCACACCTTTCAAAAGAAGGAAACAAAAGAATTAAGGTTAAATGGCATAAATTCTTAAATATATTAAAAAAAATTATATGAAAACTAAATTTAAAATAAAAATAAAAATTACTTTAAATTTACCTAGTGTCAAAGAAAAGGTCATTATCTAGATAGACATAGAAAAATAAAAAGGGTTGTCATTTAAAGGAAGGACAGATAAATATTTAGGTCATTATCTAGATATATATAGAAAAATAAAAAGAGGTGTCATTTAAAAGGAAGGAGATATATATATAGAAAAATACAAAGAGGCACCATTTAAAAGGAAGGGGAGACAAATATTTATATAGATACAAGTATCATTATATTTAATGAAATAAAATAGATGATGATGATGATGTTGATGATGTTGATGATGATGATGAATCATGGGAAACCCTTCTCAACAAGGGAAGAAAACCCAACCAATCCTTTG